>JAXQQM020074938.1:0-126614 GCA_034641835.2 Pinus albicaulis | reverse complement strand
TTTCAACTCCAGAATCCACAAGTGCATAGATATAGTAGTCGTAGACATCACGGAAGCCTGCGGTCTCTTGTTGAGCAGGAACTGGTCCAGTAAGCTACAAGGGTACTTCGCTACCGATTGGTCTCACCTATGGCTTCCATACAAGGGTTGAAACAGACAAATCAGAGCCGAAAGTGAACCTTATATGAAACATATTGTGACTGACTTGGACACTACCAATGAACCTGTCAGCTTTTCCCAAGAAGAGCTCGACATGCGTTTCTTAGATGCCATCTTTAGATGTTACCGTCCCCCTCAGTCCCCGTTAAACCCAGATGTCCAATCAGAGCTAATGCTCATCACTCAAGACCAAGTTGTACCCATCATAAACCAAATTGAAATCTCTCCCCAGCCCATGGTTCTGGAGAAACCAGAAGACGATGTATGGACCTTGTATTATGATGGCTCCAAGACGCATGACGGAGCAGGTGTGGGCTGTATCCTATTGGACCCCCAAAAGAACAGGTTTTTGATCTTATGCCGGCTACAATTTCAATGCACTAACAATACTTCCAAATATGAGGCCTTAGTCCTTGGACTCAAAAAAGAATTGGACCTAAAGGTGAAATGCTTAAAGGTTATTGGAGATTCCTAAATCATCACTCGCCAAGTATGCAATACCATCCATTGCTTATCTCCGCACTTGAAAGCTTACCAACAAGAGGTATGGTGTTTAATTTATTCTTTTGATGCATTTGGCATTAAATCTGTGCTTAAGATGCATAATGCAACAACTGATACTCTGGCTAACGCTACTGCTAGGTTCAGCCCTCCAAGGGATGGTTTTTCTATTGAAATAGTGTATAAACCATCTGTGCTAGATAACATCACTAATTTACGCATCTTTGATGATGACCAACAGGTACTTGAATTCATGCTCAACATTGAGGTGTTCAAAGACGCAGTAATAGAAGAACCGGACCATGATCAATCCTTGCAAGAAGAATGAGAGAAACGCAAGGAAAATCCCATGACCAAGGGATTAGTGTCACTTGAAAAATTGTTTGATCTATAGAACTGTTTCCGCAGACCCCCCAACACTAAAGTACAGAGCTCCACTCTGGCACATTAACAAGTAAACTTAGGGACAGATAAGGACTTGAAGTTCGTCAACCTCGGGAAGGATTTCTCCGATCAGGAGAGGCAAGCTTTCACCAAACTGTTCCAGAAATACTGAGACGTGCTCGCTTGGACATATGGTGAACTTCGTACTTATGATAGTCGAATTATTCATCATGTGATCCCTATGAAGGAAGGATTGAAGCCTTTCTAGCAAAAGCTAAGAAAAGTGCACCCTACGCTGGAACCAATGATTCAGAAAGAACTTAAGAAGCTTTTGGATGCGCGCATAATCTTCAAAGTCCGATACTCCACTTGGGTAACGAATTTGGTTTCAGTACGAAAAAAATCCGGTGAGATCCATTTGTGCATGGAATTCTGAAATCTAAACAAAGCCTCAGACAAACATAACTACCCGGTTCCCCCTATGGAATAGATACTACAAGCTGTATCCGGATCGGAAATGTTATCATTGTTGGATGGTTTTTTCGGGTATAACCAAGTACTGGTAGCAGAACCTGACAGATTAAAAACTACATTCCAGACTAAATGGGAGACTTTCACTTTTAGGCGCATGCCCTTCGGATTAATAAATGCTGGGGTGACATTCAAACGAGCTATGGACATAGCTTTCCGAGGTCTAATAGGAAAAAGCATGGTAGTATACTTGGACGACGTCACCGTGTTTTCAAAGCACAAAGGCGATCACTTACGTCACCTCAGGTAGATTTTCGAAAGATGCAGAGAGTATGGGATCTCACTCAACCCAAAGAAAAGTGTCTTCATTGTTCCAAGGGAAATTTTCTGGGTCATATCATAACCAGGAATGGTATAGTTGTAGATCCCGAGCGAGCGAAGGTCATCACCCAGATTCCACCTCCTAGTAGAAAAAAGGCCATGCAATCCTTCCTTGGGAAAATCAACTTTGTACAGAAATTCATATCAGATTTTGCCCAAATAGTCAGGCCTTTGCAAGGGATGATTAAAAAGAATGCAAGTTTCAAATGGAATCCACCCGAGAAGGAAGAATTCAATAAGATCAAGCATGGCATTGCAGAAGCACCATCCCTCCAAAGCCCATACTTCAGCAAAGGTTTCATCTTATATAACTTTGCCTTGGATTCATCACTCATAGTTGTCCTCACATAGAAAGACACTAAAAACGATGAACGACCCATATCATTCATGAGTGTTGGTTTTCAAGGTGCTGAACTGAATTGCCCCGAGATTGACAAGTAGGCTTACGCAGTATACAAAGCGGTCAAGCATTTCCGGCCATACATCTTGAAGAACCATGTCACGGTGTTCATCCCCCACCCAGCTGTTCGCTCACTTTTCGTGCAGTAAGAGATGGGTGAAAGACAAAGAAACTGGATGACATGTCTCCAAGAGTATGACCTGGAGTTCAAATCGACACATACTGCCAAAGGTTAAGGACTCTGCCAAATGGCCGCGGAGGCTACAAATTCACATGGGTGCGAAGAAGAATGCTGGGAGCAAGAAATCAACATGTATCAAATTGACAATGTGCCTCAGCAGGGAAACCTTTCCTGGTACTCTGATATTTTGAAATATTTGGCCCACGATGTTATGGATCCTATTTTAACTGCTCGGTAGAAGCATGTAATAAGGCTGAAAGTTGCATCCTACGAGTTAGTACAAGGAAAAATTTTCAAGAAACATTACAATGGAGTCCTACTACGTTACCTGGAACATGATGAAGCACAAAGCATCCTGACCGAACTACACAGTGGACCAGCCGGAGGGCATTATGCAGGTGATACCACTGCCCACAAAATCATGTGCGCTGGCTACTATTGGCCAACCCTCTTCAAGGATGCTCACGCATATGTCTGGAAGTGTGTTCAATGTCAAAATTTTCCAACCAGGAAACACGGCCAGCCACTTCATTACAGTCGATGGCAGTAGAGGAACCTTTTCAACAATGGGGGTTGGACGTGATTGGAGAAATATTACTACACTCCTCCAAGCAACACCAGTATATCCTCACCGCTACCAACTATTTCACTAGGTGGGCTGAAGCGATAGCACTATGCCAAATCAACGATCCAGAGGTAATATATTTTTTCACTCATTGTATCATGACCAGGTTCGGCGTTCCAACCTCCCTTGTTTTTTAAAATGAAACTTATTTTTCCTCTTTCAAGTTGTATGATTTTGCTTTGGAAAATGGTATTGTATTTAAAAAATCTACAAACTATTACCCCCAAGGGAATGGGTTAGCTGAGTCGACTAATAAGAACCTTATCCGCATCATAAAAAAGACCCTTTTGTCCCACCAACGAAACTGGCATAACGCCCTCCATAACGCCCTTTGGGCTGATCGGGTCACACCCAAATCTTTACTCGGCACCTCCCCATATTTTCTTGTATATGGAAAATAGGCCATCCTTCCTCCCCACCTATCTCTCCCAGCTCTCCAATTGTCCCAAGAGACCCATGGCACCCCATGCCCCACCTTACAATCTCGAATCGACACATTATTGAAATTGGAGGAGGAAAGGCAAAAAACCCGGAAAAAATTCACCATCCACCAAAGTCTGATTAAGAGATGGTTTGATAAAAGGTACGCTGGGAATAAAATTTTTGAAGTAGGAGACCTTGTTCTTAAATGGGATAAATCTCACGAGGAGAAAGGGAAAAATTCCAAATTCCAAGCCCTTTGGATAGGTCCATTCCAGATTAAAGAGAAGCTAGGTTCCCACACTTTCAGATTGAAAACTCTAGAGGGAAGAATCAAGGTCCTCTCGGTAAATGGGCATGACCTCAAGAAGTACTTCACTTAATGGCCCTAGGAGAGTCGTCAGCACCCCTATACCATATTTTTTTTTTTTTTTTAGTTTTCGGTTTTTCATTTCTCGCAATAAAAGCGCTTATTCAATCAGCGCCTTAGTAAAAGTATCCTTCTAAGAACTTCAAAAGGCAGAAGGCATTGTAGAAGTCACGCAATTGGCATGTTGGGCTAGGGTCTATGCTGATGAAAATTCTTTCTTGAAAGTCACAAAAAGTGGTAGGAGCTTGTACGTGATTGACACCCAAAGGTAAAACATGACCTAGTTCGGGCTACTAAGCGCAGATAGCTCACCTAGCAAGCTTGAAAGAGTGTCTTTGAAAAGAATTTTGGTTAAAGCGGAAACTAGAATGAAAGTTAACAGGGCTAAATTTGGGTGATGCAAGGATATCCGAGAGAACCTAAAGTCCTCATACAGACCAAGATCAACCTCTCTTGCAAGTAAAATAAGTCGGTATCCCTCATCTGCCCAAGAAAAATTGCCTCTATCAAATAAGTGCCCTGAGCACATCTAAATAAGTGCCTTAAGCACATTTAAAATAAGTGCAGTAGCACACCAATAAATGGTAAAGGATTTAGAAAGGCTTCATGTGTAGAGAGGTGATGTGACAACTCCGTTGGGGTACTGACCAAACTCGCCGGAAGCAGACCAATGTCCGTGACTCCTAGGCAGTGACTCCGCCAGGACTGCGAGGTTTGCAGGCAGCGGAGCAACACAATGAGGATGAAATAACTATATCGGATCCTAGAAATCCCTAAAGTGCTCCAACCCTTTCAGTCTGGAATCCAGAAGTAAAATCTCGATCAACCAACACCTAAAGAGGCAAGCAAACAAATCAATCGCGCAATGTACAAAAGGAAAAATCATGGAAACATAAGGGTGAAAGGAACAACCTGCTAAGGTCCCCTCCCGCCCCCCCCCCCCCCCCCCCACAAATATAAATCATCAGTAGAGATTCTGGAGCCTACCAGTGAATCACCATTTTTTGTAGCCTCTACAACACCCTCCAAAAAATTCACCATCTAAAATTTTTTGGGCCCCCTAAGCATCGAAAAGCTAAGTCAAAATATAAATTTCAAGTCTATTTCAGGAAAAGATTTAGGTTTCTGAGTCATAGAATAGTTATTTTTCCCTATTTGCGACCTAGTGACCCTGCGACCTATCAGGTCGCCAAGTCGCCAAGTCGCAAATCTCATTCAAACTGCAAAATCACGACCTAGCCACCTTGCGACCCCGCGACCCTCCAGGTCGCAAGGTCTCGAGGTCGCACCTCTCTTAATCATGGGACATTTGCGACCCAGCGACCTCATTAATTTCTCACACACGTGACCCTTTTATAAATAGGGAGGTCGCTAGGTCGCATTTCACTCGTGCGAAGAAGAAGGAAAACGCCTCTGACAGTCTGACTGGAACGCGTTTTTTTTCGGGTAAGTTGCCATTTCCTTCTGCTTTTTCCTCATTATGACTGCTTGTTTCTCCCCCTTTACCTCACCAATACTCCTTAAAGCTTCATGCTTACCATATAATTTGCTTCCTGTGAGCCCTGGCATGCTTATATTCCAGATCTATTATTTCTTCTCCATGCCCATCCATGTTCCCCATTCGAGGCCCAATGTGACTCTGCGACCTTGCGACCATGCGACCCAGTCACAAGTCGCTAATTTTCTAAGTCACATCTCATTTCAAGTTGAACAAACAAGCGACCAAGCGACCCAGTGACTTGGTCCCCAGGTCGCCAGGTCGCTAAGTCTTGTTTCCTTGCAAATTGATCAATCAGCGACCCGGTCGCCAGGTCACTAAGTCACTTTTTCTTGCAAATTGATCAATTAGTGACCCAGTGACTCAACGACCCGGTCACCAAGTTGCTAAGTCACATTTCCTATTGAACTCACCCCTGCGCGACCCAGCGACCCAACGACCTCATCACAAGGTCGCTAGGTCACAATTTTTCCCATTCCTTTGGCCATAATTTGTCAGATATAGCCCTGTTATTATCAATCTGAATTTTTTCTTATCATGGGATGGTTTTCTGACAATACAAGTTAATATTTAGGCAGAGCTAAGTTGTGTATCCATCTCATCAGCCTAAAGCAACATGGGTCCCCCAGCAGTCCGAAAGAGGAACAAAATTCCTGAAGTGGAAGTTGTGGAAGAAGAAGAGTTACAATTCTCCCCTGCCCCCATGTATGGGGACTTAGTATGTACCTTTGGTCGGGGATACAACATGACTTGGTAACAAATATACCAGGAATTCACCAAACTCGATTTCCCAGAGGACCTTCCAAATAGGCACGTATATATACAAGTAAAACGGTCCAAATTGCATTACGTAAGAGCCCACCCGTCAATATTCCCTTGTGCAGAGATTGTAGATTGGATCTTGTAGAGAGTCGATCCAGAGAATTGGGTTATATGGGATCATGCCGGGGATGCTGTGGCTGCTCTAAAAGGACAAAACGCTGAGGTGTATTACATAATTCCTGCCAGGGAGTAGACACTCAATGAAGAATGGTGTAAAAGTCATGCCGTGCCCATACCCGATATTTTGAAAGGATGGTGGGAAGAACCGGATAATTTATGGGTTAAAAGGGACCAAGAATATCCGACGCAAGGCCTCAAGATGGCATACAAACTTGTGGTTGCGATGTTATGCAGAATGTATGGCCACCCGGATGCGACATTTTTTAGTGGTACATGGGTTTGTCTCATGTACGCCATCACAGTAAACGACACCTGCTTTAATTGGGCCAATGTAATTATGGCAGCCCTCAAATCCAACATCAATGCAGCACTTGCCCTTGACGATGGTTTTGCATCTGACTTTTACATGGCTTCGTACCTTTTAGATGCAGTCTGTGCAAGGTGCAACTTCAACGGATGGGCACACCACTGGGTAGTAGAATAAAGTAACCCAATTCATAAGCATCTCAGGGTGTTTTGGGACTCCCAGTACAAGCAAGATATGGAGTCAATATCAGATATTTTTATCCCAGCCCTCTATCATAGATTATTCGGGACAGAGGCTCCTTTCATGTCATGGTGGGTAATGGAAACAATAACTAAGGTAGTACATTGGTTCCCAGATGCAGAATCTACTACAATCAGAGTGTTTGGGTCCCTCAAAGCCCCTCATGCACTGCCCAAGTTTGCGATAGACAAACTCCTACTCCAGGAGATATGATATCAGATGTCCAGAGGGTTCACCAAAGTACTGACCAAAGGCAAGAAAAAGCCATGGCCAACTCTACCACTCACCATTGGTGCCTATACAATCAAATATTTTAGAGAGGTGGAGGCAGAGACTGAGCAGATGAAAGGATTCCATTTTCCCACTTTGGTGCACCAGACATATGACCCTAAAAGGATCGTCCCCACATATTGCAAGCGAGTCAAATTTAGGTGGATTTATCAACACACTGACAGCTCCACTAAAGACAGAATACGAAACTGGTACAATAAAGATAGGGAGTATGCCCCAGATTAATCCGTTGATCAAGAAGGCTAGGAAGGCCAAGACAACCAGACCTTAGAAGAAAGAGCACAGACCATGGGGGGAGCTTCATCATCCAAGGGAACAACTATAGAGACAACACCCAATCTTGTGGCCCAACAACGAGAAAGAGAGGCTAAAGCTCAAAAGGAGGTTGAAGAGAAGGCCAAAGTAGAACAAGAAAAGAAGGGGAAGAAAGTAAAAGATGACCCAAAAGGGATGAAGAAATAAGAAGCCCGCACAAGGAAAGAGGAAGAGTAGAGGAAGAAAGAAGAAGAGCAGAAAAGGAAAGAGGAGCAAGACAGGGCTAAAAGTGAACGTCGGTTAAAAGAAAGCCAAGATAAAGCGGAAGCCAAACGACTCATAAAGGAAGAGCAAGAGAGACTGGTGGCTGAACAAAGGAGGAAGGATGAAGAAGATAGGAGGGAAAAAGACAAGGCAACCGAAGAGGCAGAGGGCAGCAAGACGCCTCCTCCTAATACTAATAACGAGATGCTTCAAACGAGCCCTGTGAGTACAACTTGCATTGCCCTCTCAGAATTGGGCGTTGCTATGAGACAGGATGAAGAAATATTTGATCTTACCAGGATCTCCTATGACCAATTATCACACAATATTCAGAAAGAAAAGAGGAGATGCCTAACGCGAGACCGCACTACACCTCTCATAGCTACCACCGGCAAGGATATCATACTAGACACTCAGACGAATCTAGTAATGATCGCCTCATCCGACATAGCATTTGCAACTGCCATGGAGGATAATTTTAGCATGATGAGCAAAGAAATTATGGCCTTATAGAACATGATGTAGGATTCGGAGAAAAAGCCAAGGAAGAGCTGGAAAAGAAAGCATTGGAAGAAGAGGTACAACAGTTGTAGGCTCACAACACTTCCTAAAATGAAACAACACTGACCATCCAAGGAGAGGTGGTCACATTAGAAGTCACTATAAGGCAGGTGTACAGAGAGATGTTTTCCATAAAGAAAATAGTTGCACCACTGCTGAAGGCTCAGGCTGAAACAAAGAAAAAGAATGCCCAGCTTAAAGAGGCCTACACTACTTTAGATCGCATCCTGGAATGTTCCAATGCATACCCACAAGCTCCAGATACCTTGCCGAAGAGGGACTGGATCAGTACCCAGAATGATAAGGCTCAAATCTGAATCGCGGTAAAACCTAAGGAGAAGCTGGTCAAATATCTTGAGAATGTGATGACCACATATGATCACTTGATCAGTGGCATAGAATCAATGGCCGAGTTACATCACATTCCTCCCCTCAGCCCTCTGAGTGAAGATAGGACTTGGAAGCAAATCGATCAGGATATCAAAGCCTTCATGCAACCAATCGAGCAAGCAGCAGCTTCCTGAGATCTACAGTCATCAAGGGAAAATCTAGTCTCGTTTATTGTGACACCAGTGCGAATCTACACTAAGTTGGCATCCTTTTCAAATTAGATTAATATCAAAAGAGATACCCTGACTCCAAACACACTCGAATGCATACACAGATTAAAGGAAGACACACCTTTGGTCACCCCGATTGCTACAGATTATCAAGTGTGGCAGACCTACCTACGAGACTAGCTACAAGTGATCATTCCTAACCTAGAAATAACTCAGCTCATAAAATGATCAAGGCATTGCACAAGTTGCAGAACAAAGAAGGTTGCAGGTCGTAGAATCCATCAGGTTGTAGGTCGCAAGATCCACCAGGTCGCAGGTTGCAGAATCCACCAGGTCACAGTGCAGCCCAAAGGTTCGGAAGGTGGAAATTCGGAAGCCCAAAGGGCAAGTTTTTTGTTATAAATACCTCCTTCGGGAAATTGTAAAAGACCTTTGGTTTGGGACTCAAAGGGATATAGAGTATTGTATAGAAGGACTACACATTTTGAGTATGAATACAAGCATTTGTTAACTCCATTTTTGGATCTGATGTTGGTCAATGTGTGAACACTATGAGTATTCTATCTTCAGTTTCTAACATATTTTGATTAATGAAACTATCTCCAATTACATCATTTATGCATTATAGTTTTCTAAACATGTGTTAATGGTGCTAAGTTTATTTTGCTTTCTTAATGAATGTTAATAACTTTGTTTACTGATATTTATATTATCACCAAAACCATTTAAGGAAGTGAAGGGTATTCTTCCATAAAGAATTGTTTCTTCTATGGTTAGAACATCGTACAAGCATGACCCTAATGATATGTTTTTTACAGCATTTCCTTTGGCCCCATGCTTCATTATTCATCTTGCTACGCATAGTGTTGTATGTTCATTTAATTCATCAATCATGTGTCTTGTATCGTCTGAATAAGCGTGTGTCTGCAGGTTTATAGAGTCCTAATGAGACCCAAGGAAAGGAGAATCAAGCAATAGCCAGACCCACACCCCAGATGGGATCCCTATTCCAAACGGTTTAGAGTCTAGTTGGGACTTTTTACCAGGGAGATCCCCTGCTGTTGGCCAGACTAATTTTCCCGTCAACATAGCCATTTAATGAGTTCAAAATGACAAGAGTCTCGACAATATTTTCAGTTTTAGAGAGTTAGAAAAGAGCTGAAAGGTGACTCCAAAAGTGACTTTTTCATGTTTTTACTGAGTCCAAAAAAGTATAAAATACAATTCGTTCTTCGTCATAACCATGTAAAAACCAGTCACTGCACAAAAAGATGCGTGTAAAACGTATTTCTCGATAATAATATGATAAAATAATCGACAAATATGTTTTAAAACCTAATTTAAGATTTTGAAAAGTTATAAAAGACCGTAAGTGGTAGAAATTATTTACTTTTCACATTTACCTCTTTGTGGAGCAACAGTGGTCCATTTACCTTGTGATCTTGTGGCAAAGATTACGAGCGATCCAGTGAACCAATCTTGATTCCGTCAGTTTCAGGTAAGAGCTGACACCATTTTCCATCTTTCAAGCTAATTTTTATTACCTTTAATTGTCATTTTGAATCCCTTAGAGGAGGATTTGTTAAAACTAGGGCATCGCGGTTGGTGCAAGTTTCGGGCATGGAATCACACCAATCGATACTTTTTTACACAGGGGTCGCGCCCATTGGCATGACTGTTAGCAAAAAATTTGCCCCAACCGTGCAACCCAAATTTCGCCTAAATTTAAAGAAAACGAAACCATTTACTTGCAAATTTTGATGCCTAAGTAGACTTACAATGCTCATATGAACAATGTGTGTAGGTACCAAGCAGAAAAGAAGGTAATTCCGTGGAAAGAGAGAGACTGCAGTGAGGAGGATGAACTGGCCATGGAGAATGAATAATGCATGAACACCTTTAGAAAATATGGGCTAAAGAAATTATTCCTGACACCGTGTCTTTGGGCTCAACCCGAATTTCTTTAATATTTGATAAGCAATTGGGATGAGGATCAAGAAAAGTTTGTGCTTTGGGATCAGGAGCTTGAAATCAAAGTTTCCGATTGGTATTTCATCACTGTATTGTCGCGTAGAGGTGCAGTCCCTATCTTGACTAGTACCTGTCCTTCCGTGGAAAGTATGGGAATGGTAATTGACAGGGTGTGCTGAGGGGCACAAAAAGGAACAGGGAGTGGAAAATTTGACATCCAAACCATTCCTGATCTGGCACTAAGAGTAGTGCTGCATACTATCGCGTGGGCTGCAGGATTGTAAGCACTGCATGAGGCCACAAAGAAAAACTACTTCTTGCCTCAGAGTGCATGAACCCGAATCTCTTCAACTAGGCCGAGGCCGTGACTATAAACATCAAGAAGCAACTCACTAAGTGCAAGAAGACCAAAATAAAGCAGTTTGGGTATGGATCAATTCTGGTATCGTTCTTCTTGGAATGGCTACCCATATTCCAGTGTCAGGAGGTTATTGTCCCGATGCCACCACCCATAGAGCCACAGATGGCTCGATGGGCCGCACTGATGCCTAGAGTAGGGGGTGGCCAACAGATGTCTTGGAGGCCAGAGTGTTTTTATTGGCTCTACCGACAACTAATTTTCCTAGAGGATTTTCCCTACACTGGTATAGACTTCACTGGTGATCCAGACCTCCCGCTCCTAGAGGGAGAGGATTGGGACGAAGAGCTAGGTGAGACACGTTTTTTATTTTCATGATTTTATGATTTTTTGGTTTATATGCATGTTCTGCCAGTTACTCTTATATGTATGCATATGTTGGCCCAGAGCATCCTACAAGTATGTCGCCGATAGCGAGGCGAACTCCTCATGATTTCGATCCTCATGGTGAGGACAGTGACAAGGAGATAGTATATAACCTGGAGGGGATCACCCATGGGATTACAGACTATGATCATTTTGATGATGTTCCTCGGGCCTACCATAGGCACACTGTAGGGGTGCTGAGTTGTATCCACTGCTTGCTAAGGCGGTCGATACGGGTGGTGACGTGCTATCATGAGCACCACACCGATTAGGCACTTAGGCTTTTTATTTCTGCACATTTTTTAGAGACATGTTGTCTTGCGATGTAACTGAAACATATATATATATATATATATATATATATATACATGGGTCTATTTACATATGATGATGTTTTATAAATTTTGCAAATGTCTATCTAGCACAATGTTAGCTATTGCATCAGTTAATGTATTCATTCATCTTGGTATATGTTGATATGTAATGAAATAAAAATGTCTTTCAAGTAAACGAATATGCAAATACAATCTCAAAATGCATGGGTTTCGAACTGAATAAAGACCGTTAAGTTGAAGAACAACAAGCTATAAATCCAGATTCACAAGCAATGTGCGTATGCCGAGGTTAACTGCCTCGGTTAATAGTTCCAAAACATCACTATATTCAGCGACATTTTTTGTAGTTGGTCCTATAAAAATACCTTGTAAGTTAATCAACTCACCAACAAGATCATAAATTACCGAGGCTGCCGAAGACAAGTTCTCGATACTACGGGAAGCACCATCTGCAAAACTGACATAAGGGGAAATAGACATCTACATAACAAACAAGACCCAATAAGCAAAAAAATCTCACAAAGCACATAAAACCAAAACATGCACAAAAATTAAAAATCACCTATGTACACAATCATGCATAAATGACTCAAGCATAATACTTTTTGAGGTACAACACATTCCTGGGTTGTGCTAATGGATAACCTTCATAATCAATAAGCTCGTAAGCCCCATTTTGTAACACACATTTGACAATGTAGGGCCCATGTCACATGGGTTGGAATTTACCTACCCCCAACTTGTCATGAGCTTGGTCGTATAAGAGAATGAGATCGCCTTTGATAAAAGAATGAGGGGAAACTGTTTGGTCAAAATGAGCTTTGACCAAGACAAGTAAGAGATGAGTTTCATCCAATCTCTCTAAGTAGAGGAGATGCTCTTCCTAAGGCAAAGTTTTAGGCAGTAATTCCACAGCTAGTTTGAGTGAAGGGATTTCACATTCAATCGGAAGGGTGGCTTCCAAACCGTATACCAACTAAAATGGGGTAAATCTGGTTGCACTTTTAGTGGGAATTTGGTAAGCCCAAAGAGCTGAAAACAACATGAGATGCCAATTTTATTTATGGATCCTGATTGTTCGTTGAAGCATTGTAACAAGAACTTTGTTTACGTCTTCAACTTGGCCATTAGCTTGAGGGTAATAAGGCATTGAGCTGTCGTGACACAAACCCAACTTAGATGTTAGCTCCGCCATCATATAGTCTCTAAAATGAGAACCATGATCAGTAACGATGGCCTGAGGGACACCAAACAGAGTAATAACATGATTGAATATGAATTGCGCTACTGTCTTACCATCCGCGGCCAGTGTAGGTATCTCTTCGGCCCATTTTGTGAAATAATCGACATCAACGATAATATCAGCATGCCCCTCGGCCAAGCGAGGGTTACACATCATAAAATTGATGCCCCATTTGGAAAAAGGACCAACGATAATGACAAGGTGTAAAGGAATAGGTGGCACACTCACCTTGCATTGATATATCTGCCACGCATGACATTTGCGTACTGCAACAATGCAATCTTTAAAAATGGACAGCCAAAAATAGCTAGCACGAAGGATATTCTGTGCAGTGGCATAACCAGACATGTGACCACCACAGGCGCCACTATGGCATAACTTTCTCAGCTTCCTCGAGGGTCAGACATCGGCGGAGTACAGAATTGACTCCAAAATTTTAGAGGGTATCTCTGATAATATGATAAGGTTGCAACTGATGCTGAATGCGGTGTTGGGCATCTTTCATTAAATCAGACCTAAAAGTAGAGGTTTGGAGATACACGATGATATCACCATACCACAGATCGAGGGTGCTAATCAGGAAAAGAGTTTCGTCCAAAATATGATCCTCAGAATGAGAAGGAGCAGAGTCAATGGGGAGAGAACAAATCAAATCAGCGAAAACAACTGATTTCTTTGATTTGGCTATAGTAAACTCCAAATAAAAATCTTGGAGGATAACGATCCACTTCAAGTCTTTCCCCCCTAGCAACTGCCGAGATAGAATATAGGTCATGGGGTTACAATCAGAAATCACGGTCACCGTGTGTAAAAGGATATAATGACGAAAACACTAGACGACCTGGACCACAGCCAATGCTAACTTCTCGACATGTGCGTAACGCATTTTAGTGTCAAGAAGGTTCCGAGAAAAGTAATAAATCACATGCTCATTACCGTCATCATCATCTTGAACCAAAACCATTGCGATTGTATTGAAGGTGACAGATAGATAGAGGGTGAAATCACGATGATAATTCATAGGATGTAATAGAGGAGCGTTGACAAGCAACGTCTTAAGTGTATCAAAATATTTTTGAGAAATCTCATCCCAACAGAAAGGGACATCCTGCTTTAAAATTCGTGTGAATCCCTTGGATACTTTGACATAGTTCAGGATAAAACGACGTAAGAAATTTTCTTTCCCTTGGAGACTCTGGAGCTGGTGTAACGAGGATGGAGAAGGGAGATTAACAATAGCCTCAACCTTAAGTGAATCAAGATGAATTTCATCTTTAGATACAATAAACCCTAAAAGTCTACCGGAATAGATGCAAAAGATGCATTTATGCAGATTGAGTCAAATGTTGTAGCATCTATAATGAAGAAAGATCTAGCGAAGATGGTTCGGGTAGTATTTTCGTGCAGCTGAATGAGCCGAAAGGTCATCCAGGTATGGTTGAAAAATATGACGAATATCATGAAAGGCATAAGACATCACGCGCTGGAACATAGCCCCAGCATTATTCAAGCCGAAAGGGAGTTTCTTATACGCGAATGTTCCCCAGGGACAGATAAAAATGGTCTTGTGTTGATCGGATGGGCGAATGTTGATCTGATTATAGCCAAAAAAACCGTCCATAAGGGAAAAAATCTCACTCACTGCACAATTGTCAATGATCTGATCGATGAAAGGGGTGGGATAGTTATCCTTAGGACAGGCTTGATTAATATCACGGTAGTCAACACATACATAAATTTTTCCTTGCTTCTTATCCACAAGAACAATGTTAGAAACCCACTCTATCAGAGGAATCAGATAAATGAAACCCGCTTTAATAAGTTTTTCAACTTTAGCTTTTATGGCAGTGGCTTTCCGAGGATGCACTGGACATAGACGCTGGCGAACAGGCTTCGCACCTGGGTAGGTGGGAATCTCGTGCACCACAATTCTAGGATCAATTCCAGGCATCTCTCCGTAAGACTAGGTGAAAACATCAAAAAATTTGCAAAAGAAACTAGTATACACTTGGACTTCATCGGAAGAGAAAGTGACTCCCACATGGATGCTCTCAAAAATTCCTAGTTTCACGGAAATTTCGATAGGAATCGCCTGAGTGATGTTACCCAAGTTACCTTCAGTGAAGACTTCATGAGTCAAGATAGGCGTTTGAAGTGGCGGGGAAGGAACTTGAGATGTGAAACGCTCAAGACAGTTAGACATTGCCCTGACGCCAGGCATAAATGAGGAACGATGATGCCCATTGCTCCACGGTAGATATTCGAGAGACATGGTTTCCATTATAGCCTCATTGGATGGAAACACTTCTGTCAAAGGATCAGATGAATCTGCATCGCTGAGCTAGGGGGATTGAGAATAAACGTCGAGAGCCATGTTCAAAGGAGCACCTTCAGAAGGGGGAGAATTAAATGCAGCTGTAAGCTCACAATAATTGATTTCACTTGGATTGAGTGGCATTCAATCCCCAAATTAATCAACCTATTCAGGTAAAGGGACAATCCATGGGTCATCTGACCGAGAGATTATATTAACTTGAATGGTATTTGGTGGTGGAAGGGGAAAGATACCCATGAGAGCGGGATCTCTGAAAAGACCCGGCCCTACACTGTCGGGGGGAGAAGGAATCTGATCCACGTATGGTACGTTGTTCTTGGAAGACGAGGTAAAGAATGACAACTGATCGACAACAATGATTTTTCCCTCGTGTGGAAATTTTAGAAGACGAAAGAGGGTGGACGAAACACACAAAATAGCATGAGTCCAACTGCGACCGAGTAGAATATTGTAATTGAGTTTAGCATCAAATATTTCTACTTCAACATTGACCGTCTTACCTTGCAACGTGATCGGTAAGCTAGCGAGAACACCCAAGGGTTTCGATTCCCTTCCATCAAATGCCTCAAGGGAATTGGGTGACGAAGTGAGAGCTGGAAAGCCAATAGCTTTCTAGCAAGTGGATGACATGATACAAGTGGATGCACCTTCGTCCACAATGGCTCTATGGATGTTGAGACCATTAATGCTGACTTGTATAACAAGTGCAATCTGGTGCGGAAGTTGGGGGATGAAATTCTCTAAATCAAAAGAGAGAAGGCTAGAATCAGCAGGATCGATTCCACTTATTGCAAATAATAATTATTTCCTTTGAGACAGACAACTCTGATGCACTTCCAACATGGACATCTCGTATGGCGCCTGTGCTAAATCCTCAACAATATTGTAATGTTGAGCAGCTCGGGCGTTAGGATTATAAGAATATTTTCAGAGAACACCTTCAGAAGGTGGCCATATAGTGGGTTCAGCACTAGGCCTTTCAATCTCAAGAGGACCAGAGGCAGGCAGGGGAGGAGGATCATCAACGATCTCTTTTCCGGTTTCCTAGCATGATCTAGCATAATCTTTCGACCGAGTAGCAATGGAAACAGATGCAGAACCATGTACCATAAACACTTGAGAGCCAAATGGTGCAGATGGTGTAGGTTGATCGACCATCCAAGTTTGATGAGATGGGAAAGGTTCTTTAAGGACCGTCGGAGGTCCCTTAGTGCCTTTGAGTAGTTGACTAACCTCGGATCATCTAGGACAATCCTTAGTGTAGTGTTCCTCATCACAAATCAGACAGGGATACTTTAGCTTTCATTGTGAACCATCATCAACATGAGGTTTAGACGATTCTGGTTTTGGGGCATCGGCTTTTGCCTTGCCTTTGACCTTCTTTCTCCCCTTGGAAGTCTTTTCTGCAGTATTATCCTGAACGGCATTGACCTCCGAGGTTTTACCAGAATCCGGGGTAGGCTGAGGAGCAGAAGCATTGGAATAATTTGATTTTTTCTTCCCATTGGAAAAATCGCATGAATTATGAGACACGGAACCAATAACGTCGTCAAACGATGGGGTAGCTGGTGCTTTAGAGGTCCCAGGTCATGGAGCCTCAGTCAAGATGTCATACAATATGCCCGATTGAGAGTACAATAAATCAAGGTACTAGGCACGAGCAATGGCTTGTTCCTCGGTTACACATGCCCCCATGGCGATGTCTTTCGCAATATAATTGACAAAAGGGGTATTGAACCAATGAGTAAGAAGCTGATTAGGAATTTTGAACTTGATCAAGCGACGACGCTGTCTCCATTCATGAATGTGGTCTGAGATATGGGTAACCCAGTCCTGTTTCAAGGATTTTAGGAGATGCGTCCTGGCTTCATAACAAAACAACAACTGTAAATGAGTAAGGAATGCCATAGCAAGAGTGTTGAAATCTTGAAAGATACTGCCAGGCAGTTCGATATACTGCTTAGCAGCAGCTCCCATAAGAGTGTGCTGGAAAAGATGGAGTTGAACAAAGTCATCCACCCAAGAATTCGAAGAACACCATAAATGGTATGTCATGACGTGTGGTTGGGGTTCTTCTCCAGACTTGCCCTCAAAATTAGGACAATCACCAGGAACCTTCGTTGGAACTGGGGGCCAATATGGATTATGAATAATTGGATCATTTGTCAATTTGGACACATCCAGTAACTCCAACGTGGCGATAAAGGGTAATTGAGGGTTAAAAGGCATAGCAGGTCCTCGATAAGGACCCGTACCCATAATCCATCCTGGTTGAGTATAACTCTGCCCCCATTGGTTCTGTCCCAGAGGATTCGTACCATAATGGGTATAAGCCAGATAATTCAGTTGAAATGGCGGTTGAGGACTAGGATATCGGGGTTGAAAACCAAGATAATAATTCTGAGTATATGAGGGTCTCGATTGAGCAGTGTAAGGAGTTTGCTGTAGAATATAAGTATGGCCTAGCAGTTGAGGGTAATAAGCAGAACCTTGAGGTGTGTTGTACATCGGTCAATATTGACATTGAGGGTAATAACCGCCTTGTGGTCGAACGGGCTATTGATAAGTAGGGCCCTACTGAGCTGGATAGGTCGTGTGCACAGGTTGATTCGACTGCAGCATGGAATAGAGCGGTGGCTGAGCAGGGTGAAATATTTGTGTAGGTTGTCCTGGCTGAATAGTTTGACCTGACTGATAAGGGCCACCAGGTTGCCCCTGCTGAGCAAGTTGGCCTGATGGCTACGGTGGGCCAGGTTGACCTCGAGCAAGACCATAAGATGGTCCAGGCTGTGCAACATTTGGACCAATTGGAAAATATGGTTGTTGTCATTGCACCAAAGGTTGAGATGGATGGATTTTCCCCCCAGGACCATATAAAGGTCCAGGTTGATATACGAGTTTCCCAGCTGGTCCTTGAGGTTGCCCTAGTTGGACCACAGGCTGAGTTTGTAAAGGTTGACCTTGAGGATTGTAAAGCTACCCTTGCGGGCCATAAAATAATCCCTACTGGACTGAAGGTTTTCCCTGTAAGGGTTGCCCTTGTGGGTCATACACATACCCTTGCTGGGTCGAAGGCTATCCCTGGAAGGTTTTTTCTTGCGGGCTGAAAGCATACCCTTGCTGAACCGAAGGTTGTCCCTGAAAGGGCTATCCTTGTTGGTTAGAATGTTGCCCAGGCAAGGTAGGTATACAAATATTAATGAACTGATAAGCCTCAGGCGCAGTCAAATAGATAGGGTTACCGTGCTCATCATATTGGAACAGAAGTGAATAAATTTGGGTACCATCGACACCATATGTAATGTCCCAAATGGGGAAATTTCTGAAATGCCGGTAATATCTTGAGATATTCCTATTTTCCCACCTTCGGGAGTATTAACAATCAACACTATAATATTTTAGAGATTGACTGCAGGGGCATTTACTGGATATTTCATCTTCACAAGAATGAGATCCAGAGGCTACTTGGCCCTCTAGCAGACTCTGCCAATATAACTTTTCGAGAGCTAATAATTCCCTTCAAGGAATTTCTGCACCAGCTGTCCATGAGGACGTTGTATAAGGAAGCCAATGTGAGAATAGGGCAATCCAATGCTGGGATGTCTTAGAATATGTCTAGTACAAACTCCCTGCAGAATATCAGCTCAAAGAAATAACCTTAAGTAGGTTATCCAGATCTCCCAGTAACTTGTATACCGAAACAATGATCAATAAGCGAATCTTTAGTAGTATGAAAACTTCAACAAGTAACAGCAGTGAAATAATGTCTCACATAATGTAAGAAGAGTGAAAATCTGATTTATATTATGTAGAAGAAAATGTAGTACAAATTCCTTGATGAAAATGCCTCTCAAGGTGTGCTCAAATCGGCCTCAATAGGAAATTTACATAAAACAAGAGAATACACTGCTACATAAACCTATCTACTCTACTAATGCATAGTATATGAGGGAAAATGACTTAAAACTGATATATATGAGATGATATGACATTATGTGCTCAAATAAAGATGGGGGAGAAAGATCTCAACCCCAGAAAACATTATTACATCAATCCTCCAAGGGATTGGCTAAAATACATAAAATAGAAAAATGCCTGAGTTGCAGTGTAGCTGCTGCAACTCAAATATAATACAACATAGGAGAAGGGAGATAGATGCTGCAATGACAATGAAACCTCCTCCAATGATATCCAAAGTGAAGGAGCTGATCTCCTTCCTGAAGATTGCACTCACTAGTGCACAAAATGAGCTCCACCTGCAAACCCTCTCTGAATATAACGCTGTAAGAAGAAGGGACTGCGCTAGGCATGAGAGAAACACATATGGCCTGATGCCAAATCTGCAATAAAGCTCTGATATGGTCCTTTTTTGATCTCCTAGAGAAGGAATCAGCTTCCTCTCTACAAACCAGCTCCAGAAGTGGTGATGAAGGTTCCTCACTGCAACACCAGCAACTCCAACGTTCTCTTGCTATAAGAATAATGTAGTAGCTATAAATGACCGCTTTGGCCTTAATCCATGGTGTGAGGAAGATGAAGAAAAATCTCTCCATGGCCTCCCATGGAAGAGAAGGGCATTCCTAAAAAGGAATCCCTCTTGTGCTAAGCAGCACCAAGTTGAAGAGAGCTTCAACCTCCAAATTCTATCTTCAAGAATGCTCTCCACAATGGCTCTCCTTCATATTTTATGCAAAGCATGCATGGACCCCACTCATATTAGGGTTTATCTCATTTGAAATTTTCCCTCCACTCCAACTACGCAATCTTCTTGAGCAAGCTTTCCCTCTTAGGGTACGTTGTTGACTTTGGTCAACCATGGTCTAGCTCACTTGCCTTTGGCCCCTTTTCACACTTGGGCTGATATCTTAAGCCACTTAAGTGACTTTTTTCACCTTAGGAGTGTTTATTAAATTGCTATATGGGTTCCCTCACCCATTTTATTTCTTTTATTAAAATAAAATCAAGATTAATGTCCCAAATACTTTATTGAAAAATTTGGGACATTACACCATAACTAAGGAAGATTAGGATCCTAAGGGGAATGAATAGTCTGGGAGCTCTGCTACTGAGTAGCCAGCCGATACTCCTCAAAATAAAGTCTGGCAGTGATTTCCATGGCAATCGAAGTCTCTACCGAAGCTGAAACTCTTGAAGACTGAGCGGTGACGACTGGTACCAATGCAACCACACATACAATATGCCTAGTGGGGACAGACGTAACAAAAGGCGTCGACGAGACAGGTGTCATTGACGACATCCCTAATGATGGGAGAACCGGCCCCCTTGATGGAGTTGATTTTTCCATGGAGGAAATACCGGCTATAATCGGACCCAAAGACCTATATCCGGCTGGAAGTGACACCGATGGTGAAGATTGAGCATGCTCTTGGTGGATGTCTTCCAGGAAAAGTTGGTATTCTTCATCAAAAACTAGAATTCCCTCACTTCCATTAGGACCAGATGAGTCCATGTATGAATCCACCGTGAGATCTTGTAAAAGACTACGGGGGCTAGGAGGTATGATAGCAGCCAAAAATGGCGATCCCGATGTCAAAGGGGGGAAATTATCCCCAACCCCAAACCTAAACCAAGCATTTGAAAGAGGCCAATGGAACTCAACCGGTTCTCCAAAGGGGTACTCTGACAGGATGATAGGCTACTGAAGCTCAACAGACCTAAAGATTTGCAATGTTTCAGATGAATCGTCCGAGAAAGGGCTACCAGTAGACGAAACCGATGGTTCTGCCACTATGATTGTGGCACACCAGAAAGGGGAAAAGATCAGAAAAGAAGGCTCTTGGATCAAAACTAAGGAAAACAAAGACATGCCAAGAAATCAAAATTTAAAGGGCGTGTAATCGTAGGTAGTTTATTTTACCTCATTGAAACCAAAAATTTGTTGTTTCATGTTTTAAGAGTCAAGAAACAATCAAATATGACTCTAGTCTCTTTCAGTTTTAAGCGAGCGTGAAAGGACAAGTGCTCGATGATCTTTTCAAATTTATGGAGTCAGTAAAGATTGAAAATGACTGCTCAGGTAGTCTAGGTAAAAGGTTGTACCAAGTTCTCGTGAATTTCCATATACACCTTGGTAATGAAATGAAAGAAGAATTAACGAAGGACTTGACGTACGTGCAGGTAGTCTCCCTAAATTTCGTGTTCGGTGTATCACGGTTACAAGGCAACAGACTTAGCTTCCTACAGATAAAAGGATTGCAACCTAGAGGGGTCTCCCTTTATATACTTGACGGTATGGGGAGCGCAAGTCCGTACTAGTACTGTCTGAAGCCAGATGGCGAGTGACAATTTCTAGGTTTAAAGATGTCGGAACACGTCTCTAGGTTTCAATGTTGCCTTAGGTTAATTGAATGAATTTTAAATTGATCTTGTATTAGTGTTTCAATTCCAAGGTCCTACCGAATGTTGAATCTCACGAATCCATAAATGCAAGTTACATGCCATAAAATACCATTTTGTTTGATGAAAATCTATTTAGGAGAAACTTTAGGAATTTTCAAGTGATAGAAAATAATGAGAACACATAGAAGCATCCACTATAGTATTTGATGCAGGCTAATGAAAATGATAAATATTTCCTAGAATGTCCAATGCTAGTTACACGAAATATTTTCAATTCCACAATGCAAACAAGAATGCAAGCACAAAATTATTTTGATTTTTCAATGTAACAGGGGAAACAGTGCACTAAATAACATGAAAAACAAACCAACACACTAGTTTGAGAATGTCAATGCGAGAGTTGAAGCAGAACAATTCAATCAACTCAAAAGCAAACAAAACAAAACTCAAACCAATGTTGCAATCTCTCAAATCGAAGAAAGATGTCGAAATAGACCCATACAAGCACTGTAATCTATGCTTGGAGTGACAAGAAGCACAACTGAATGAAATAGGCAAGAATCATTTCACCCAATGCAATCATTCAAACGGATCAAGGGAGCCAAATGCAATCGAGCAAGGAATGAAGTTGACCATGAAACAAAAGATCCAGGCTCCTACAAGAGGCTCAACATACCAAAGCACTAGAAAACCTTAAGGCTATGATGCTGACAGGAAACGGATGAACAACTGAAGGAAGGAGGTTTTTCACAATCACAAAGAATCCCACAGCACTCAAAACATATCAAGAATCACCCAGAAGCATAAGCACTGACCAAAACTCCAAAATCAAGCAAACCCTAGCACCTACAGGAATTGGCACGACTGTTTGGTTGTAATCGGTGCCAAACAAGGGATGGCGTGGGTGCTGAACTAGCAACAAGCACCAGTGGGAGTGACTGTTAGGATGGAAATCGCGCCAATCAAGTCAACCCTGGTAAAACGAAAATTTTGGAAAAACAGAGGTCAAATATGATCCTCCGGGGCTGAACAGGAGTCTTAGACTCAGCAAAAATAATCAGAAAAGGAAAGCTAAGAAAGAAAAGACCAAGAAGAAGACCTAATGGATGAAAGAAAAACTCACACTGATCCCCAGCAGAGTCGCCAATTTTTTGGTGAGGTAAATCCCCTCTACAAATAGAGGCAATCCCACTAGCCCTAGAGTGCGTCTCGCCACAAACGAGACAAGCTATAACATTTATTCCTAGTTAACGAATGGACGAAGATTCGATAGATGACTTACCGGAGGTCCTACACTGTTGTTGTCGTCAGAAAGAGTGTCTGCCTCTCGCTCCTGGTTTGACAGACCACGATCTACTCACCTTCACACTCAGATACCTACACACACACAAGAAACAATTATGATATACAACATACTATTTCACATTCGTAACTATCAGTCAGTTGAAGAAGACTAAACCAATTGCATTAAATAAACATAACACAATGATGGAACCAATACCGTAGTCGAGTATATTAATGAAAGAAAGGAAGAGTACAACCAAGCTTCGACGTTGCAGTCTCCTCCAACAGGGTTCCAACGTAGCGCGTCTCACAAAGGCTCGTCGGGAATTCAGACGGGGCTCTCTCTACGGAATTCTCCTTAGTTCTACCTTCTCTATGGCAATTACTCAGCTATAGTATCTCTTCTTCATGTTCAGCTTCTTGGATACATGTTCAGATAGCTTTTGTAAAGGGAGAAGGCCTATTTATATAGAGGAAGAGGGAGAGGTTAGTATCCCTATAATCATGGAGGGGAGTCCTATCTTCAAAGAGTGTTCCATGGGAGGTAAAAACCACTACCTAAAGGGAGGGATCTGTGGCTTATCAAGTTTAACCACTTCTAATGAGTCATCCCTGAGGTAGTTAGAAGGAAAATTCCAACTCTTTTTGTTAAAAAACATTCCTAAAATAGCTGGCCCGGGCACTACACAGAGACAGAGTGCCAAGTGGCGGGGGCTCTAGTGAAAATCTTCCCTATTGGCACGAGGGGTGAACTGGCTACCCATGGCAATGCCAAAACATAGGTTTTTGTGTACTTTTTGAGGAAATGTTCAATAGGAGAAATGATTTCCTTATGTAGAAGGATGCAAAGAAGGTGTTTTCAGAGTATGGCATTGCTCATAGGTCATGGGAAAGACCCTCCAATATGCGGGGCGAGGGATTGCAGGGACGGTGACAAAATGTTGTGTAACACTCTAAACCCAAAGAAAAGTATTTTTTCTATGGATGAAGGTAAACTCCTTGGTCACATCATTTCCAAGGATGGGATCTGGATTGACCCTTCCTGTGTTCAAGAAATTCAGAAAATTTATTTTCCTTGCAGCAAAAAGGAAGTTCAAGCATTCAACGGTAATATGAATTTCTTATGTAGATTCATTCCTAATTTAACGGAACAAATTAGAGAATTGAAAAACATGTTGAAGAAATATAGTGATGTGAAGTGGTCTAAAGATGCCTAGAAATCTTTCCATTCAGTTAAGTTTGCCTTGACTACTGCCCCAGTTTTGATAAGTCTGGATTAAACTAGTGATTTCATAATATTCTCATTTGCTTCTTAGCACACTATGGCAGTGGTCTTGATGCAGAAAAGGGACAAAAAGGAATTACCAATTGCATTTTTTAGTCGCAATATTAGAGATGTGGCCCTTCACTACAACATCATAGAGAAAAAACCTCTATCTTTGGTTAAAGCACTGAAAGATTTCACAGTTTACATATTTCAGTCACATACTCTTTCCTATGTAGCTAATGTAGCTATGAAAGAAGTTCTAATGCAGATAGACCCAAAAAGTAGGAGAGGAAGACGGATAGAAGCTTTACTGGAGTATGACCTTGAGATCAAGCCCACCAAGCTGATCAAAGGTTAGGGCTTAGCCAAGCTCATGGATGAGTCAAATATTCATGCCCTTGACATCAATTTTATTTCAGCTTTTTCCGAAAATGAAGAAGAAGTGAATCTCATTCAGGTATCTGATATATTTTTGTCATCTCCACGATATTATGATATTTTTTATGTTTTACAACACCTAAACCCTCCTGTAGGCATGAAAAATAGTCAAGGAAGAGATTTGAAAATCAAAGCTTCAAAGTATTGCATACTAGACAATTCACTTTACCAGAAGGATCTCAAAGGTGTGTTGCTAAACTGTTTGGTTGAAGAAGAATCTAAGGAAGTAATGAATTACTTCCACAAAAAATATTATGGGGGCCACCTATATTGGAAGAACACAACCAATAAAATATTGAAAGTGGGATATTATTGGCCGACACTTTTTGCAGATGTTTACAAAGAAGTAATGAGCTTCCATGAGTGCAAATTTTTTTTAAGGGTAAGAGAAACCTTATCCCATAGCCTCTTCAACCTATTTCATTCCATGCACCATTTCAACTGTGGATCCTAGATTTAATAGGAGAAATTCACCCAGAATCATCCGCTCAGCACAAGTGGATATTTACAACCACATAATACTTTACAAAATGTATTGAAGCAATCCTGACCAGGCAAGCTACATATTCTGTTATCATTCAGTTTTTAGAAACTAATATTCTGTCCCGTTTTGTTTTTCCTACTAAGATTATCACAGATAACGCGACAAAATTCAAGTGTAAGAATATGACTGAGTTCTGTGACAGATACAACATTAATTTGGGACACTCTACATCCTATTACCCACAAGGTAATGGATTTGCAGAGTCCTCTAACAAGTCATTGACTAGCATCATTAAGAAGATGTTAGAGGCGAATAAAAATAATTGGCATAAGATGATGATTAATGCATTGTGGGAATATCAGGTGAGTAATAAAAAATCTATTGGTATGTCTCCTTTTGAAGTTGCTTATGGTGTTGATACTATGTTTCCTTCATCATTAGCAGTCCCGGTAATGAAATATCTACATGAATCAGGGACTGAGGAAAATGACATACAACACCGTATTAATCAAATGATACACCTCTAGCAGACAAGGGATGAAATATTTCAGAATAATTCAAGAATTCGTCACAGGATAAATAATATATATGATTGGAAAACTAAATAAGACAACTTCAAGATAGGAGATGTGGTACTCCGCTGGGATGCCAGGAATGAAGAGAAGGGTAAACATGGTAAATTTGAGAATTTATGGAAAGGGAAATATCAGATTTCAGCTTGTCAGGGATAGAATGCTTATTTTCTTGAAGAGATGAATGGAAAGGAGTGTTTAGTAGGACCAATTAATGGTAGGCTCCTAAAACACTATATTTTCTGAAACAAATTTCTTGGCGAGTTTTCCATTTCATTGTAAACATCAGATACATTTTCTGCATGTGTAATGTAGAAAAGCAATGGAGTTCGGAGCCCGAAGTGAAGGCCATGGAGCTTCATTGATTTTCAGCCATTTTCAAGTTCATTTTTTAGTCAAGTAAGTTAGTATTGATTCAAGTGTCAATCATTTTAGTTTTCATTGAGTTAGTTTATTTCTTCGAGTTATTAGTTTTCCGTCAATTTTTTCAGTTTGAGTTTTTGACCGTATTGGCCCAGTGGAAGAGGCACTAATCTACAAAATCCAAATTTTTGTGGTTCTTGAAACCTCTTTCAGAGCTATCATCCCCAATAAGGCCAATTTTAGTGTCAGTATTTTCATACTGCTATCAGTGATAAAATACTCTTTTCATATAATTTTAGGAGTGCCACTCAGAAAATTTTAATCATTCCATTAGGTCATGTAAGAAATTCACTCACTCATGGTAGCCCTAGTCATAAAACTTCACTCTTCCTCACAAATTTTATATTTTCTGATCCACCTTCATGTCTTTTTGAGCATAAATAAGGCATGGGAGTCTATTTCATGTAATTTTAGGAGTCCCACTCAGACAATTTTAATCATTCCATTAGGTCATGTAAAAAATTCACTCACTGATGGTAGCCCTAGTCATAAAACTTCACTCTTCCTCACAAATTTTATACTTGCTGATCCACCTTCATGTTTTTTTGAGCATAAATCAGGCATGGGAGTCTATTTCATCATGTCATCATGTTAGTCAAAGTCACCATGGAGTCTAGTCATTCAAGGTCCCATTAGGTCACTAGGTTTCATTTTTCAAGGTTCAATAAAACACCATTTCATTTGCATAAGGTCAGCAAAATAATGAGAGTGATCCAAATCACATTACTTCATCATCCAAAAATATTTATCAACATTTAAAGATGATCTCCAAGGAATAATTCCAAAGTTTAAATTTTTCATTCAAGTTATGATTTCTATTCTACAATGTAATTTTATTCAAAAACAGAGATGTAATTTATTTTTATTTTGTGTAATTTTATGTTCACTATATGTAATAAGTACTATTCCCAAGTTTAAAATTCAACTCCAAATGTCAAACTAGACACCAATCAAAAGCAATGAGAAGAATGCCAAACTCCAACATCATCAACCTGTAAAGAAAAAGTCAAAGTGTAAAAGAGTGTTTTCCAAAAGTTTGAAAGGTGAAAATTAAAACATTAGAAAATGGGTTTTGAATGAAAATATCAATTTCACACAATTATAAAAACCCCCCATCGCATCAAGAGAGACCTCATTTGTATCTTACTACCATCGAGCATCCTCAAAAAAGAAGGGTTTTCAAGTTTTTTGAGCCAAATCAGCAAAACAGGGGAAGGTGTTGCACATTTTCTTAAGGGAGGGCACATTTCCTTCTAGCGCTGCACGTTTCCTTCTGGCATTGCGTGTTTCCTTATAGATCTGGGCGTTTCCTTCTAGCGCTGCACACCTATCAATCTTCCTCGACAACTCTCAAAAAGGCCTCCAAACCTCACAAAATCATCCTCAATCTCTCAACAACGGCTTTTCACACCTCCAAACAAGCAAGTAAGTTGAAAATTTCTTCACTCCTCTTCATCAAAGTCATTTTGGATGTGTAAGTTTGTTTAAAGGAAATTTGGTGTCTTCTTCTAATTCAAAACCCTAGTTTTCCTCAAAACCTAATTAATACTACAATTTCACTCCCTAAACCTTCATACCCTTTCCCCATTACAAATTTATTCTTTCCCAAATCCATACAATGACATTCCCTTTCCCTAAGCCTTCATTTCCTTAAAACCATAAGCCCTAGGTACACTATTTATCTAGGCTCCCAATTCCCTACACCTGTGATAAATTCCTATTCCAAACTCCTAAATCCATACTCCCGTCTCCCTGAAATACCCTATCCCATTCCCTAGTCCTAAAAATCACATTTCACTATCATCACACTTCCCTAGGGTTTTGACACTAAGACCTCATGAAAGAGCAAGGAAATGGATCACACAGTGGGGGAGAAGAAACAGAGGGGAGGAGGCCACAAAAAGGGGGAAAAATACTCAGATTAGAGCCAACAAATACCAGAGAAATTTTGGCATCTCCTATGGCTGTGACATGTTTCAAACATGTTGGATGTTTTGAGTTCTGTGAGGAAATTCAAAGGGTCCAACACCATGATATGTTGACAAGAATTTTCATTGCTAATCTCCATGACAACCAAGTTACTTTAGTTGGTGTCACTTTCACTGTGTCAACTGCCATCATCTCAGCCACCACTGGTATCCAAAATGTTGGGGAGAATGGTTCAAACAGACAGAATTGGATGAGCATTACTATGACCCTTTCATCAAACCTAAGTACAAGATTGAGAGAAAGAGGATTTTTCCTTTCTCTTACCTCCTGGAGACATATGCTCCCATGATGAATATCATCATTAAATACTTTTCATGTGAAGGTAGGTTCTTTGGATTGTATGCCTATCATATCCAGTTACTTATGCATTTCAGAGTAAATATGCTGAACATACCCTACTACATTTTCCGGAGAATTGAAAAGATGACATTTATTCTCCAGAAGAGAGAGTATTCATAAAAAATGAACAATCTCTTTCACCACTCCCTCATCAAAATCATAGTCCTCCATCACCTTAGACAATTTAACATTCCATGGATTTAATTCATAGATGATGACATATTCACCGCTCCACCTATTCAACATGAAAAAAATGTGCCTTCATCATCTCATCCTTCCACTTCCATTCCTCCATCTCAGCCCACAGTAAATTCATCATCATCAGAGAATTATTCTTCATCTACTTAACCACCATCATCTCCATCCCACTCTGAGATTGGATCACCTATCAGAGCTAAGATCAATGAGCCTAAGTAGGCTAATGTGGTTGAGCTAGAGCCATTGGCAAGAACATACTAGAGGGGTGAGAGGCAGGTGCTTTTTCAATAGATTGTGGAAGGGGCCCTGCCTTCTTCATCAACAAAGAAGGTACAGAAGGGGAAAGAAAATATGGTATAGGAGGATGAACATAATGCATCCCTTCATTATTAGGATGACCTCCATGAAATAGAGCAGGATTTTTTGACCTAGTTGATCTAGATGAGGATGATTATGATGAGATCACTATTGTAGTCATAAAGGGGAAGGATTCAAAGATTACAGAGCTCAAAACTAATCTTGATAGGTCCAAATTTTTCATAAACATCCTTGAGTAGGAGAAACATCAATTGAAGACTAAACATATCATTGATGAGGTGAAATACATAACAGATCAAAGGGAACTATAAAAGGCCAAGGTTTTATTAGGCGAGGCACTTTAAAATCATGGTTTTCTTGATGAACAAGAAGGACAAGCAACAAGAGGAAAACATAGAACTAGAGGGCTGAAAATAGCTCTAGATATAGAAAGATAAAAGGAGTTTGAGCTTGCTAATCAACTCACCCTAAATGAAAAACTTACAATGGTGATCAATGAAAACAGGGAGCCATGGCTTGAAGCAAACCATCACTTGGAGAAGCTTTTGGAAAAATAAAATAGAGACAATGACATCTTGAGGAGGAAGGTCAAACATTATGCCCAAAACTGGCCAAGCTCAAAAGAGCCAATGCAAAAATTGAGGCTTTGACCATGCTTGAGGAGAAAAGAAAGTTAGATATACTTGCAAAGGCTTCACTCCAAGCCTAGCCACATCATCAACCATCATTTCACAAATTTTGGAGAGTTTTTAGTCATTTTTGCAGAGTTCAGTATTTTTAGTGTGTTTTTGGACTGTCAGGTCACATAGTACTGTGCTCTTTTTTTAGGCATATTCTGAGAAAAATATCACCATCACTGGATGAAAAATGGTCAATAAATCTTAGAAAACGAATTTTCAAGCCTTGGTTTGCAAAAAACGTGGGTGAAAAGGGAAAAAAACCACTAAAAAATCATGTTTCTGCCTCATTTTTGGCCCTGGTGCTGCACGTTGAGCAGTATTGGGAGAATGGAGTTTTGACAAGGAAAATGACCTTCATTTTGAATACTTGAGGCAGATCGGGAAACTAGAATTAAAGGGATTTCCAAAAATCTATCTTGGAGCCAATTTGGACACCTGTAGCCCAGTAAAAAAAAACCTGCAAGATGGAGTGCACATTTACCAAAGGGAAGGCGCGTTTAGCAAAGAGAGGGTGTGTTTGAGAGTTTGATGATATTTTTGGAATTACACTGTAAATTTGACTTTTGTCTTGAAAATCATGATTTAAATTATGTAATTGAGCATGGTAAATGTAAATATGTTATGGATAAGTTACCTCCGGGTATATTCATGATGTAAATGAACTCATTAAAGTCAAATGAATCAGTTTCAATGTAATTAGGGAGGAGTCACTTAGAGCTCCCTACACTCTAGCTTTCAGTTCATATTTTTGTGGATCCCATCCCCAACTCAGGAATTTGGCCATGAGGATGAGAGAATGTAGTTTTGATTTCTATATACTCCATTTCTTCACTCTTAGCAAGGGTTGGAATAAGATTTTATGCTAGTGTACTAATTAAGTAATCAGTGTGGCCTGAAACTAATGAATAATTGTAGCTATTTCCTTGGGATTCATGTGGTATAAATGTTTGGCATATTTTTTTCTCTATGATCATTTGTATGAATGTTTTTTAAGATGTTATGAAACCAACTCCAAAAATATAAGAAAATATATATCAATGCCTTAGAAATCAGCCACTTCGAGGGGGCAACCTCCAATACATTACATAAATGAACAATTCTTGGATGATACAAATGACCAAAACCTCATTCTATATATAATATTCCATGGGCCCATAATATAATCCAAGACGACCTAACATTAACAATGTAAGGGCACAATAATAACAATATTGGGGTTACAGGGGTACAACAATAACAATAACGGGGCTACACTAATTAAAAAAAGGGACTAAAGTAGTACTATAGGGACCTAACATGGCCCTCTCCTTCAAAAAAGTGTTGTCCTCAATGCTTTGAGTAGCTCTGGGTGATTCTGTATAAAATTCTCATCCTCCCATGTAGAATATTCAGTGGGTAAGTTCTTCCACTTGATGAGATACTCTGAAATTGATCGATTTCGTAGCTGTCGAGTTCTTGTTTCCGTGACCGCTTCAGGTTCCAATATGATTTTTCCTTCCTCATAAAGTTCTAGAAATATTGTTTTAACTGGAATATTTTCACCTATAACCTTCTTTAAGCATGAAACATGGAAAACTGGATGCACTCGCAAAGAAGCAGGAAGCTCCAATTTGTAAGCCATAGTACCAATATTTTGCAACACCTTGTAAGGAGTCAGGACCATAGTTATTTGGCGATAATTTATTATCCTTCTTAGCTTGCTTGAGGGAAATTTGTTTGTATGGTTGTAGCCGTAAAAATACCTAGTCTCCTACATCAAAACTTCTCTCGCTGCGATGTTGATCTGCTTGTTGTTTCATTCAATTTTGTGCCAAATTTTGGTTATCCTTTAAGAGTTGGAGAACTTCTTGTTGATGCTCAATGTGATATTCCACTGCTTGAACCTTACAATGTTCTCTTAACTATGATGTAATGGACGGTGGATGATGTCCATAAAGTGCCATAAATGGGGTCATTTTTGCTGCAGTATGGAAGTGTTATACCACCATTTAGTGAGAGGTAACCACTTGACCCATTGTGTTTGTTTATTAGATACAAAACAATGAAGATATCCTTCCAAACATTTATTCACTATCTTAGTTTGACTATAAGATTGAGGATGATAAGATGATCTATGAGCTAATTGAGTACCCAAACAAGAAAATAACTCCATCCAAAAATTTCCAATAAAAATGGGATCTCTATCGCTCACAATAACATTTGGGTTTCCATGTAATTTTTGAATTGTGTCCATAAATGTAGTGTTGGAATGAGGTCTCCTAACAAGCTGCAAAACTGGTCCATTTTGATTATTTTTTATTATATTTAGTCTAGCGCAGGGGTTTTGGGGCGGGTCAAAGCCCCAAATGCATTGTAATAGGTCAAAAGGGTAAACTAGGGGTCCGAAAACCATGGGTTGCTGACCATAGGAAAGTCGAGGCTAGACTGTTATAAATAGAGATGTATTTTGTATTGTAAAGGATAAGAAATGAAGAGCTATTGATGCAATCTATTGTTTAAGCTATCTGTTTGGATTTTGGGGAATGGACTCCTGCTAGTTGTATGTGCATAGATCCTAGTCCAGCTGTGATCGGACCCTGCTGCTGTGTGCACAGGTTGGGAAGGGAATTGTAATGAAAGATTTATGAATGAAGGCAAAGGATTATTAGAGATTTTAATCTGTGAGTATTGTTGTATGAATTGCTGATAATTGTTGTGTTGTGTATTTTCTGCCTTTTCGCTGCAAATATTTGTGTATTGAATGATTGGATCTAGATCTATTCTGCTCTATTGATGTAATACTGTGTTGATGTTATAAAAAGCATATCACTATAGATCTAGTGCACGTGGATGCAAATAGATACATAATTAACCCTGCGCAGAACAAGGTAATCTGGGAATTACAAAAACAGAACACAACTCTGCTTGCCTTACCCATCCTTTCTTAGGGTGCAGAAACCTAGTTCCAACACCCACCCATACTACTTCGGGTGATACTTTGACCTACGCAAGCAGGTCACTGCCGAAAGGGCCAGTAGTATAGGGGTTTGTTGGCAAACCTTGCACACTGAACCTGGGTCAGGACCCCTCAAGCCAACAAATGGTTTCGTTGCTGGGACTGGAAGAATTCTGAGAGAGGAATTGGGAAATGAAAAGAGAATACTGGAAGCCTGAAAGAAAAGAGATCGAAGACTGGTTTGAAAGACAGATCCAGGAATTCGCAGTAAAAGAAAATCACAGTGAGAAGTTAACGACAGAAAGATGGAAAAATAGGTATGTCCTTACTAAAAGCTACGAAATATTCTTTGTGACCTTTACGATTGAACTCTAGGAGTGGCTAGCTAGACTGGTGGAATTCTAGAAGTGCTATAAAGATGAGCGAGTCACTCAGTGGACCCCAGAACTGCTCAAACAGCTAGAAAAAACTGATAATACTATCACTCGCATGGTGGATCACTGGGTGGATAGTGTGCTGGGAGGATTTGTTATAGAATTTTCCATTGATTAGTTTGTATCATACTATGAGGCCGAATGGAGATTATTCAAAGGGTTCCGGGGCAAATTTCTAAGGACGTTACCACTGTTATTCAAGAAATTACTATGCGAAAAGGGAATTCTGTGTAGTCATACCGACTGAATGACCTTATATCTGGACGGGAGCATGACGCGCAGTGGTAAATACTATCGAACCAACCTTGATGGAGGGAGATCCACCTATCATTTGTTGCAAGAACCAGTTGCGCAAGATCCCCCAGCTACACCTCTGCCTAGGCCACATAAAGGTAAGAATTCATCCATACCACCACCTCCCCTGCAAGGAAAATTTTAAGAACCCCCCTAAATTTACATGTATAATAATTGGGCAAATCCCCATGATACATAGGAAAAATAGAAGGAAATTTTATTAATAATATAATATGTATATATAATTTTTTTGGCGAATCTCTCACGATATTATATTATCTTGTAAAATCATGGCGAATCACCAGTACAAATGGCTAATCACTAGTACAAAATGGCGAATCATTGTCTAGTGGAGTTCGGGGTGTTGGTTCCAATGAAGATATGGTAGTTGAACCAGGAGCTGAAGGTAGCGAACTACCAAGACCAAGTATAGCACATGGTGACTCATGAGGGAAGTAGTTCTCATGCAGTTTTGAAAACGTGTTCTTCTAGTTCTGCTAAGTGTAGTGTTGTTGCTCATTCTACTACTAGCACTGATATTGAGGTTGGAGAGGAGTTTGAGGAAGCATGGAAGGTAGCAGTGGTGGAGAATTACAAAGAGAACCCCATGATGGGCTCCATTTTTCCCTTTGGTATTTGGGCCTGCAAGATCTTTTGTCCATTGAACCAACAATTAACCATTCAACCAACAATAAACTTGATTGATTTGATTAGGTACGAGTCAAATTAGACTAATCTTCAAAACTATGCTTTGCACTATCCCATATTTATCACACTAATGCTACACAACATTGTGCAGTTGCACCCAACTCTCATGCATGCACACAAAATTTTCATTAACATCTATAACCCTAACCAAGTGAGAATTGATCAACAATTTGCCCCAAAGTTTGTTATAGTGTTGAAAGTTCATAAGAAATTTAGATCCATGGTACCTTAAATAAGTTTTGAGATAACCTCCACAAATTCGACCACAATAGAGCAGACTTGTGATAAATTCTAAACCTACAAAAATTAGGATTCATGTTCCTAGGAAAGATCATAAGTAGTTGACATATACATCCAGTTTTGAGCCTTGAGACATTGATAATGCAATGGCTTAGGTCAAAAATTACACATTGAAAAGTCATCAATGAAGAGAAGACAATATCATTATGAATTACACATACTCCAAAATTCCTACCAAATTCTACTTAGTTGTCTGCAACTCAGCTATACATAATCTTATAGTAAATACAAATTCGAAAAAGCCTTCTTCACATAGCTAATAAATGGCCATTGGAGGAGCACCCCTTATATAATAGTAATAGTAGCAATCAATAGATTATTTCATATTGAACTTCATAGCCATAACACCCCTATATATTGTATGATGTATTCAACTTGCATTATCAAATATAGATAAAATCATACTTTTGATTGATACATTTAAATCATACTTGTGCACAACGTTGAATGCAATGCCAGTCAAGGAGTAAAGTCGGTTTGACATGTAATGATTTATAAAATAATGAAGAAACTTATTAACGAATCACAAATTTCAAGTTTGAAAAAATTATAAATCTTTCATGCAAATCCATTGTTGTTATAGTTCCTTCTCTCAACCATGTTCCACATAAGCATGGAAAATCAAGTAATACTAGCATTTTCACCGAGAGGTGCAAAGTAATGCCAGGGAGCAGGGATACATCTTCCATGCGAGATAAAGGTGATGTAGGTGATAAAGTTGGATGCAATACGAAATGTTTTGGAAGAATGGTTGGTTTGTTTATCAACTTTTGAGTACTGGACATAATTTTGAGGAAATGTTGAATGATTGGAGGGAATAACAAACTTGTTTGCAAGCTTTTGTACAATATCAGTATAAGGATTCATCATGCCGTGACAAGGCTATGGAAATTCTCATTCAATGAGTACTTTTTTCATTTTTACCATCTTGGAAAGAAAATGTTGAAAGGTGTTTCAATGGAAACTGCATCCTATTTAGCATTAAAACTTGAAATACACTTGCAAAAAAATAAGTGATCGCTTCCAACTATTCACTCATAATTTATCTCAAAATTATTAGCTATATTATGTATGTTATAGTATAATGTTGGGCTTGAAAACTATCAAAACCAAGGCATCATTTGAGAACTTGTGATTACTCATAGTTATCTTGTTTATATAGAGCTAGAAGTAGAAAATATATATTTTTCTGGTTATAGGCAACTTAAGCAAATCAAAGTTTAAGTTCATTTCCAAGCCAAGAAATATTAAGTATTTGACTGACTTATTATATTCATAAGGAGCATGCCACTCAAAAAGGCTGCAATACATTTTTTAAAGAGATGGGGTTGTTAAAATTTTGGCACTCGTATTGGGAAAAATTACAAGTGGGGAAGCATATATCACTTTATCCACTCTAGAACTGACTTTATGCTACAAAGTATAATGTAATATAGATCTAAATATATAAATCAGGGACAGTAATGGAAGTTAAACAAATTAATTTATGCAAATTATTAGTGCTAATTATTGACAGGAGTAATAAAACAAACTAAAATTTTACTAATGTCCACAAATAACCAAAATAGGTTGATGGAACTACAAAAGTACAATTTAAAAAGAGAATGTTGAAAACAACTCCAAGGCACAAACATAAGTACAAATAAAGATAAAAAGCATAGAGAGGTAAACACAAGTGGTAAGCCCTAGAAAATAAATAGGAATCGGTACTGCTCTATGCAAGAAGGACACTGCTCTGGATTAGAAGTAGAAGAGGAGCTAGCACTGTTTATTGTCAACTATCATGAAGGTACTAATACAGATCCTAGGAATGTCCTCTAGGAAATGGCTGATTGAGTGGACCAAGTTGGATATCCCTAGGGGCAACTAGATGTTACCTACACGAGCTCTCCTAACCTCCAGGGTCCAATGATGGACAATAACTTCTTTCCTTTTACTCTGATTGACAAAATAAGCAACCTTTCCATGTGATTGCACATGCATGTAAATAGGAGACTGCACGTCATGCTCTATCAGATTCGGCCCTTCACAACACCACAGATGCAGATTTCACTTTCAGATGTCAAAAACAATATGTAAAACAATAAATTTGCCTCAACTATACCTAAAATCTGCAAAAAGTGAAACTCAGGACTAAGTATCATGTATACCATTCACATCTACATGGTGAACCCCACAAACTAAACAACCAAAATTGCAACCAGTTTTCTCTAGGGAAGTAAAAGTAAATAACACTAATAAAATAAGAGGCACTGCACATCCACAGGATGCCTGGACAGAGGACCACTACAAATACATGCACAAAAACAACGGATAACCTTAAGAGATAAAGACCATCAATGAAATTCACCAATGCTATTTTATACATCAGTGGCACTGGCTTTACCATAAATTAGTCTGTGTTAGAGATATACTATTCCTCCAACATACGTAAGCGAACGACCAGTGTACTCAATGATGGGAAGAAATACATTTTGATTACCACAATAAAAAATAATGTCAAAAACAGCTCCTGTACAAGTTCAACACCTTGGTCCTGCTCAAGCTGGGCCAACAGTCAGCTTTAAGTTAAAGGAGGATGAAACAAGAAATTACTAAGAGGCAGAAAACCAATATTGAATATGTCAAACCATTACAAGATTCCCCATCTATCACTTTTCCTTCAAAATGATTCTTCAAAATCAGTAACTCAGAGTCTGTTAAGAGTAAAATTTGACAACGCTGCCATATTTTAGTTGGGTAATATAACCATATACTAATCAAGGATAATATTAATGAGGATAATCATAAGTTAAAATAATTACAACTTGCTAACCCCGCTGATCATTCACGGAAAATAAAAACGCTGGACCTTTTTACATAACTATCTTGTCCATAATAGCTTTCCATACTGTACACTCACAGTGGCTCGAACTCTTGTCACTGAATGGGAGATAAATAAACTGTAGAAGACCACTGTCAAAGATGAGCCTGTCTTTTTGATTGTTCAAAGAAGCTGTCTTCTATCCTATGTGTGAATTCTGCACCTCGTATTTTTATTTATTTTTCATGGAGGGTTTTTATACCTCTTTAGTTGATCTATTCCTTTGATTCAAAGAACCCCATGATTTCTCTTGCTCTTCATAAAAATACCACTAGTAATGAGAATGAAACCTATTTTAAATTAAAAATGGTAATCTTGTAGAATGGATTGGTAACCTTCGTTGGGATAATCATTGTGTGACATATCTCACTCTTAATGCCAGATAATCACCCACGACATAAGCATATGGGAAGGGCACTCATGTTCTCTTTGGAAAGAAATAGCTCAAGTACCCACACCCATTCACAAGTTCACTATACCAAATCACATGTATTTTGAATGGAAAGAGTCCTCTTGGTGCTCTGGCAAGAAAGGACACTCATCCCAAGAGATATGGTAAGACTTTTGGTTGTAGTAAGTTCCCATAATGACTTATGAAACATGCTGAGAATTAAACTTATATGAAAGTGGTATTTTACATCCTTTTCTTAAGTGATATGAGCAGAAGAAAAGATTAAACAAAAGGATATTGTCTTAAGGGGATACAACATAGAAGTAGAACCCAAGGATAGATCTTGTCCCTGATGCCCTCCAAGTTGCAGGTTTTTATGCCAGCCCGTATGCCATACACCTGCAGGGTTTACCTTCTAGGTTATCACATATTGGTCAGGCTAGAACACCAGCATTACACGCTCATGCTGGTCATACTATGATGTTGGCGTTATAGTGCTGGTACATGCCAGCATACAGCTCTATCATGGTTGGCTGTATCCACATGGCTTAAATCTCTGCATGTTCAGTGGTGCAGTAGATGAGATTTATCCCGCTCCTTTCATACAGAGATCCTCTTATTGTGCCCTTAATTCCACATATTTACAGAAGTCTGAGGCTTTTCAAAACTAGGCAACTTAGAAACATGGCTTTCTCACCAACAAGATGGAAATCACATATTGTTGGAAAAAATACTGAGAGGGGGGGGTGAATCAGTATTTAGGGCATACTCATGTATTTTTACTTTTTCATACTCTAAAACCCATACGCTACTTTAGTGAAGAAAACTTGCGTATACACGCGGATATCCTTTATACAACTTGCGTATACATAGAGATCTTATTATGCATTTAATTCTTTACTTGGATCTATGAATCATTTATTCATCAGATTTTTAGTTAGCAGTAAGCAGGTGCAGTAATAACAGAATAAACCATCACACATAAGCATCACACAAGAACACCAGGATTTAAGGTGGAAACCCAAGTCGGGAGAAAACCACCGCTGCCGTCGTCTCAGTATTCAATATTTATTATATAAAGAAAACATGTTACAACCATGTATTGGCGCAGACTCATACCAGCACGCAGGCACCCACCTGTAGAAGGCTACAACCTTCTCTCGTTTACCAGCCTCTCCTAGAAGGGAGCTACAACCCCCTGCTCTCGTTTACCAGCCTCTCCTGGAAGGGAGCTACGACCCCCTGCTCTTATTTACTAGCCTCACCTGGAAGGGAGCTACAACCCCCTGACTGAAGGCTACAACCCTCAGCACCACCATGGACCACGTTTCATCAATTTTGATACTGGATCCAATAGCTTCAATAGATCACAACTTGCAGGCCACTTTTCATCATATTTTCAGAATGGACCCACTCCACACATTTAAGCTCAATCATACATCAAACTGAAACTTATGCACTTATCAATTCATTCAATGAATCATCAACCAATCAATCAACAACTTGATCTTTTCTCAACATAGTTAGCAACATAATCAATATTCAGAAAACCCAGATCTATATGAATACATTATAGACAGATAGCAGTAATACAGCAGAACAGATCAGACATTTCATACCACATACTTCAGTATAACCCTAGATAACATACGCACTTTTACTTTACCGAACCTGTGTGTGTACGCGCTTTCATGCAGACCAACCCACATATACTTCAGTGCATTATTCAGAAAACCCTTTCTACCCATACGCGCTTTTCCTTAAGCAGACCCGCATATACGCACTTTTACTGAAGCGAACCTGTGTATACATCTGTAAATTTTCAGGACTGTGCAGCTCTTCAGATCAGATAAACAACTCAGATTTCATCCCTTACTTCAGAAAGTATTTCACCTCATCTCAGATCTAAACAATCCATAAACAGATCTAGAAAATACATATACATTTCAGATCTAGAGAACCCTCTTCATCATTTTCTTCATGAGTGCATCATAGATTCAGATCTATCAATCAAGAACAGAGTTCATCCATGCAGATATACTTCAGAGTGAAGTATTCATTAGAGCCCAGACACTTGCACTACCTTGCACTATGAATTTCTTCTCCTTATATAGGTTTAGCCTTTATCAGTACCATGAGCCAAAACCACACAACTTCTAATGGTATTCCTGGACAGGATCAATTAGATATTCAGGCACTCAATACAATGGGTCAATACCATGGTAAGAACCCCTGGATTTATAACTTTAGAGCGCAATAAGGCATATGCGACTTAGCACGTACTTTTCCACGTACATACACTACTTCGCCTGAACAAACCCGTGTATGCATAGTGACATGTCTTATTCATCATTGCTATGGCCCTTTCTGAAGTTCCTTTCTTTTGTACTCCTTAGCTGATCTGTAGATACATCATCATCAAAGACAACACATGCCAACAATATTCACATCAGATTTACATCATCATCAAACAGGTTGTTATCAAAGACAACTTCATTAAGTAGGTTGCCATCATCTTCATCAAGTGGGTTGCCATCAAGGACAACACTCTGCATCATATTGCCAACAATCTCCCCATTTGGACTTGATGGCAACCACGATGGTGTTTGATCACCACAACATATAGATACATTAAGCATAATGATATTCTTCCCTTATTCAAACACCATGTCACTCTCCCCCTTTGACATCAAGGGTAAAGGGTGGATTGAAAACCAACAAAGGGATTTTCTCCTGATGTAGAAAGAAGAGCGTTGTAGATCTGATGAGCACTGAAGTTACCATGCTCCCCCTGAGTTCATGCTGAATGTTCAAACATATTTTTCAATGAAGTACATGACTCTATGACCTTTCCTATCACCAAGGACTCATACTTACATCAATGATCCAACCAAGTGGATTTACATATGTGACACAAGTACCCAACCAAGTGGGTTTACACATTTTTGACTCAGATGCCCAACCAAGTGGGTTTATAAATTTGAACAAGTCCTTACATGAATGAATATTACAATTTTACATCATAGGTCTCAACATGACCTTTTTTCATCAAATTACAAATATGACCTTTTGTAACAAATACCAAAAAGACCTCAAGAGAGAGATCATATATCAGAGTCATCATAATGCCAACAATGCATTACTCTCAGCAAGAATAATGAGAATGCCACCAATTCATCCTTTCCACAAGACCAATTCTCCCCCTTAGCTTGTGCATCCTGAACACTTTCAACATCAAATCGTCAACGCATCTTTATCAAGAAACAGTAGAGACTGAAACAAAATTATGAGTACTGGAACACCACCAGAGATATCAACCTATACTGCAGCTCTACTGAAAAATGTTGAATCAGAGAAATTTGTCAGCAACCACCCATACGTAGTTTTCTTTGTATTAACCCACATATATACGCGACTGTCGTTTAGGAAATCCGCGTATCCATTTTAATCTTCTGATTTTGATCAAATCTGATCTCCTGAAAGGCAGATATTACTTCCAGCTTCTGTCTAAGAAATTTTGAATGCTTCCCTGGAATATATGAGAACAGATAGGACAATGTAGCTATGTTTTCAAGTGTCATCTAAAAGTTGTAGCATAAGCCGATCAGTAACCAAGTCTTCATGCTCTTTGCAACATCAACATATTCTTTCCAAGAGGAATTATCATTCCAAAACAACTTCTTCAATATGAGTCAAGCAATCATCCAAGTGATCTAATATCACCAAAATCTTCAAGATTTATATCATGAAGCAACATGTGATGGAATTATGTATAAATGGTCTGAACCGTAGAAACAAACTCTACATCATCTATTCATATCTCTGAATCATAAGACTTCCATCTCATCCATAAAACAAAATACTCTTCATCAAAAATCAATCAGGGCTTATCCATAATCTCATCATAAAAATCATGTATCATGTCATCATCATTTAGAACTGAGACATAAGCAGATATAATGTCAATAATGCAATCATTAATAGTCAAACTAATGCTCCCCCTGAACCTGTGTTCCTGATCTTCAACTGTCATACTAATTTTCTTATCATAAATGCATACGCGTCTTTGTCCACTGGAACTCGCGTGTATACGTGACTTTAATTCATTAAACCCGTGTATGGAAAGTGAAATACTGAAAATTTCACACTCCTTCTTCTCCCCCTAAATTTGTACCACCTATACCTGTCTTCTTCACAACAGATGCACTGTCAGAAATAAACATAACCAGAATTACCAGATCAACGATGAGAATCATCATCCATTGCTCCCCCTGTGATGATACATAATGTATCTCACATCATTCCTACAGTCATTATGAGAAGTAAGCTTTAGAAGCGGATGACTGCAGTAGGGTCAATATTCCCTAGGTTTCTGACCGGTCCTCCTTCTTTTTCCAGCTTTGCTTGAAGTTTCTTTTAGTGTGCTGAAAATTCTCCAATTTTTTAGATCTGTTCATTCTGCATTATTTTTCTACATGTCCATACTTGTTACAAGCATAACATCTTGTGTGACCAGAAAAGTAAGCATAAGGATCATAATTTTTTGTTCTATTCTTCCTTCTATTGCAATCAGCTGCTTTATGACCATACTTTTTACATGAAAAACAATATCCCTTGAAGAAACTAGAGTACCTTTCTTTGTAGAATCTGTTTGCATGTGACTGAAACATTCTGCTTCTGCAATTAGCTGCAACATGCCCATAATTATGACATTTAAAACATTCAACATTATTGATCAAAGGAGGGAATGATTCCTTTTGAGAGTTCCTGATTGTCGGTTGACCATTTGATTCTTCCAACACTTCAGGTTTTGCATTAATATCCTTTGAATCTTTAGCACTTCCTTGTGAACTAGATTCTCCTTTAACATTTTCATGAAAACCAAAACCAAGTTTAATAGCAGGAGATCTTTGATTACTAAGAAGATTATCCAGAATCTTAGTACTATCTTGAAACCTCAAGAGTTTATCCTTTTCTTCTAATTTACCTTTGAGAATGTTTACCTCAACCTCCAATTTTTGGCATTGCTTCATCATGCTTTCTTCAACCCTTTTTCCTTCTTCTACTTGATCATTCAATTTTAAAATTTCTTCCTTCAACCAATTTTCTTGTTCTTCACATGTTTGTAACAGCTCTTCATTCTTCTTATTTGATTTTTCTAGATCTTCTTTGAGAGAGATGATTTCTGCTTCAATTCCTTCCTTTTCAAATGATAGGGGTTCTTCATTCTTCTTATTTGATTTTTCCAGATCTTCTTTGAGAGAGATGATTTCTGCTTCAAGTCTTTCGCTTTGATTGGTTGCATAAACATACAACTTTTGATACTTGTCTATCTGTCCATTCAGTATTTCTTTCTGTTCATTCATTCTAGAGATCATATCTTTGTAGATAGATTCTCTCTTATGAAATTGATTCCAATCATTGCTTTCATCCTTGATCTTGAGAATTGCTTCTAGACTTATATTGTTACTTTCACTATCTTCACCATTGCATGCACAAGAGGATGAATCACAAGAACAACAATCAATACATGTTTCCTCTTCTTCATTTTCTGCTGCACATGTTTTTTGAGGTATCTTATTTCTTTGAGTAGCCTTCTTCTTTTGCTTCTTTTCCATGAGCACTTGCAGAACTTGGTCAGAATCCTCTTCATCCTCATTTGACATTTCATCATTATTTTCATTTGCATAATAACTCTTTCTCTTTTCAAATTGTTTCCCTTTATCATGATTTTCTTCATAAGGACATTTAGCAGCATAATGACCAACTCTTCCACAAGAAAAACACTTGAAGGGAAGCTTACCCTTGAATCTTCCGGTTCCTAGTTGGATTCTTCTCACAAAATTTGCTTCTTCTTCTTCTGATATATAATTTGATTCCTTGACATCTTCCTTTTCTTTTCCTTTTGCACATGCCATAAAAGAAGCTTCTTTGATTTGAGAGGGACCTCCTTGTATCATTTCATAAGAATTCAGGATACCATGTAATTGAACAATAGTAAGAGTTTGCAGATCTTGCCTTTCTTCAATAGCTGATACTTTAAATTCAAATCTTGAAGTCAAAGATCTTAATACTTTTTCCACCAGAGTAGTATCGGTTATGGATTCACCCAAACTTCTCATACGATTTACAATATCATCTAGACGTAAAACGAAACTGGCAATACTCTCATCACTATGCATCCTTAAATTTTCATATTCGATTCTGAGAGTTTGGAGTTTTGCACTTTTTACCTTTGTATCTCCTTCATAGCTCAGAATGATTTTGTCCCATATTTCTTTTGCTGAATTTAGCTGCATCACTTTAGCAAATTCTGGTTCAGACATGCTTCCTAATAAGACATTGATGGCTTTGGCATTGATTTCATATTTCTTCCTTTCTGCTGCATCAGTAGGAATACTTGCCGGATACTGATAGCCTCCTTCCACGATTGCCCATACTTCTGCACCAAGACTTTGCAGATATGCTATTGTTCGTATCTTTCAGAATAACAGATTATTTCCATTGAATAGAGCTGGCCTTATAGACATTACCCCTTCATGACTTCCCATTTCGACGGATCTCCTTCAAGCGATCAAGCTTCTACAGAAGAACCTCCCTCTGATACCAATTGTTGGGAAAAATACTGAGAGGGGGGGGGGGGGGGGTGAATCAGTATTTAGGGCATACTCATCTCTTTTTAATTTTTCTTCCTCTAAAACCCATGCGCTACTTTAGTGAAGCCAACTTGCGTATACACGCAGATATCCTTTATACAACTCGTGTATACACAGAGACACAAAGATCTTATTATGCATTTAATTATTTACTTGGATCTATGCATAATTTATTCATCAAATTTTTAGTTATCAGTAAGCAGGTGCAGTAATAACAGAATAAACCATCACACATAAGCAACATACATGAACACCAGGATTTAAGGTGGAAACCCAAGTCGGGAGAAAACCACTGCTGCCGTTGTCTTAGCCTTCAATATTTTATTATAAAGAAAACATCTTACAACCAGGTACTGGCGTAGACTCATATCGGCACGCAGGCACCCACCTGCAGAAGGCTACAAGCTTCTCTTGTTTACCAGCCTCTCCTGGAAGGGAGCTACAACCCCCTGCTCTCATTTACCAGCCTCACTTGGAAGGGAGCTACAACCCCCTGACTGAAGGCTACAACCCTCAGCACCACCATGGACCATGTTTCATCAATTTTCATACTGGATCCAATAGCTTCAATAGATCACAACTTGCAGGCCACTTTTCATCATATTTTCAGACTGGACCCACTCCACACATTTAAGCTCAATCATACATCAAAATGAACTTATACACTTATCAATTCATTCAATGAATCATCAACCAATCAATCAACAACTTGATCTTTTCTCAACATAGTCAGCAGCATAATCAATATTCAGAAAACCCAGATCTGTATGAATACATTATAGACAGATAGCAGCAATACAACAGAACAGATCAGACATTTCATACCACATACTTCAATATAACCCTAGATAACATACGCGCTTTTACTTCACCAAACCTGCGTGTGTACGCGCTTTCATGTAGACCAACCCGCGTATACTTCAGTGCATTATTCAGAAAACCCTTTCTGCCCATACGTGCTTTTCCTTAAGTAGCCCCGCGTATACGCGCTTTTACTGAAGCGAACCTGTGTATACATCTGTAACTTTTCAGGACTGTGCAACTCTTCATATCAGATAAACAACTCAGATTTCATCCCTTACTTCAGAAATTATTTCGCCTCATCTCAGATCTAAACAATCCATAAACAGATCTAGAAAATACATATACATTTCATATCTAGAGAACCCTCTTCATCATTTTCTTCATGAGTGCATCATAGATTCAGATCTATTAATCAAGAATAGAGTTCATCCATGCAGATGTACTTTAGAGTGAAGTATTCATTAGAGCCCAGACACTTACAGTACCTTGCACTATGAATTTCTTCTCCTTATATAGGTTTAGCCTTTGTCAATACCATGAGCCAAAACCACACAACTTCTAATGGTATTCCTGGACGGGATCAATTAGATATTCAGGCACTCAATACAATGGGTCAATACCATGGTAATAACCCCTAGATTTATAACTTTAGAGCACAATAAGGCATATACGACTTAGCACGTACTTTTCTGCGTACATACACTACTTCGCCTGAACAAACCCGCGTATGCATAATGACATGTCTTATTCATCATTGTTATGGCCCTTTCTGAAGTTCCTTTCTTCTGTACTCCTTAGCTGATCTGTGGATACATCATCATCAAAGACAACACATGCCAAAAATCTTCACATCAGATTTACATCATCATCAAACAGGTTGTTATCAAAGACAACTTCATTAAGTAGGTTGCCATCATCTTCATCAAGTGGGTTGCCATCAAGGAAAGCACTCTGCATCATATTGCCAACACATCTGCCTATCTCCATTCTCCTACCAAATAGAAAGCATCTTATCCTGCACTTATATTCAAATGAACTGGCCAAAATTACACTATCCTTTCTGGAAGTGTCATAAATACTATTTAGCTTTGCTCCAAAAAATTACAGACTGTTAGGCACAAATCCAATCTCTAACATCTAATTGAAAGGGTTTTTTGTTCTTTACATACAAACCAGATTATTCTGTCTATCATCCTGGGCCTGTAAGTAGCACTGATAGGCACTATTACTTTGTCCATTTATTTATTTGAAATTCAACGATCTGGATTTAAAGCAATCTGGTGGAAAAACCATTAAATTGCGGAATTTAACATGAAATAGTAGAGATGTGAAGCAAAAGTAAATTGCAGAAATACACGCAATATTGCAGCAAACAAAAAACTTTATTTCCCTGAAAGGCACACTCAACAACCCAGTATAGAGGTAGATGTGTTATGTATGTGTCAAATAATATTTCAAAACAAAAATACAAATAAAAAATATATAGATAAGAAGCTGACATAGTAATATGAATAAAATATTTTATATATGTGTTGGGGTGAGTTATAGGATCGAGACCAAATCTAATTAAAAATGAAAAATCTACTGATAGAATTGCGCAAATTTCATAAAATTATGAACCTCTAGAATCAGTAGATTTTCATAATTTATTACTAGATTTGGGAAATTGAGTTAGGTACTACAACTCTCCACTAAACCATAGATAGGGACAGCTAAGCTTACTTTCGACTATCACCCTTGAACTGGATTCCAGAGACTGAAATATTTTACTCAAGGGATTTATAATACACACTAGATGAAATAGGGATTCTAGAGGTTCTCGTGCCTCCACCCACTAGGAAAATTCATAATAATATTAGTGAAACTAGGGGACAAACGCCCACACCATGTCACAAAATTAACTTGACTAGGCTGAAAAATAGAGATGTAAGCATTCACCAACAATGGAAAATACATGAGGAAGATGACCAAGTGCCCAAGCTTTACTCATTCCATATTTTCAGGCATTTACAAGTCTTTTAGATTCTGAATCTGCAATGACAGAGATCAAAACTCCTAGAATTCATCCTCGTTGCAATGATTTTTTCTTATTAAAGCTATTCCTCCTTGAAACCTGCATATTAAGTCCCAAAATTCTTGTGCATGCTGCCAAGAATAGAATTAGGGAGGTGTACCCTTTAGTTCAGTATGCATGCAACTGAGAATGCATACCATCCATCTTAGTGATATTCCTCTCTCCTTGTGTGCACCAATATGTTAATCCATCAAATTTAAAAATGTACCTTGTTGCAATAGTCCAAAACTATCTGTTGAAATGAATATCATAGGTGAAAAATCATGCCATATGACATGTAGCAAGCATATTTTAGAGTTTTTCAGTAGATATTTTGACGCTATTAGTGACCCTGACTCTATTAGAGACCCTACAACTCAATTTTTGTCCCAGATAACTACAATTAAGGGAGAGGTAGTTTTCTGTTGGTTGTGCATGCACTTGGAACCACACTTAGAGCACATGACTTCTCTATGAAAAAGTTATTTAATTATACTCAAGTCAAGCAAAAATCTAGTGAATTCAAATTGGCTTTCTAGTCACTTAGTATTTTTTAATGTTAATTTATTCTATTGTCTCCCTTTCTACTTGCAGTAATTAGTGTAGCATTTTATCATAACTAGATCCTATACTTGTGCTTAAAATCTAACACCTGCCAATGTCATTTTATTTGGGCAACATGTTCTTTCTAATAATCTTTGGAAGATAAATAATATGAAAAAACTAAAATAATAACATATAGAGAATCATTTTCATGTAACAAGTTGCAAGGGGGGCTACAACTTATTTCTTTCCTCGATCAATGATACATTGTCATTCTTTTTGAGCTCTTCATGGTAAAGTGAACAAAGGCTTTAACACACTTCTATTACTTAAAATGTATAGATGGAAAAAAAGAGAACCATATTGACGATGGTGGACAGTGTATAATGACTTTAATATGGAGTTGTTGCTACAATAACCCATTGCTACAAACAAAAAAATGCTCATGAAAAGAGATCAAATGCTAACTCACATAAATAGTTTGGACATGACAACACCCGACAGATTCCAGCATTAGAATACCTATAGCTTGTTTGAAATTTCATATGATGCTCTTCAAAATAATTTACTTTTTTATAACAGCAGAAAGGAAAACTATTGTTTGGACGTGTCCTAAGTTCAGCAAATCTTTGACGTGATTAAGGAGCTATAGAGAATTGTGTACTTGTGAAAGTTTTGAAGTTGCAACAAGGCCACTCAATATGGCACCTTCAACATCTGGAGCAACACAAAAATCACCACAAACAAAAAATCGCTTGTTATCTAACCACAGACATTTGTCATCTTTTGCACTGATTGTTGTTGGTAATGCACTACCCCTGCAATAAAAATATGAAATCAGAAAAGCCAGATTAATTTCTTTGAAGTTGAAAAGCTTATGGCTGAAATATTGAGTCAAATATCTCCTTATTATCCTACATCTATAAAGCATCCTTAAATGTCTGTTCACGATGACTAGGATAGACAGAAATTTATAGGTTGACATTTAAACCAGTTATCAAATAGACGAGGATGGAGGTTGCAATCATGTAACCCAAAGTCTCACCATCTATGAGATTTCATAAAAAATGGAGAAGGCCTATGTGGCACTGTTTTATGGAATTCATTGAATAAGTCTCTTCTCACCAAATTCAATACATCATCTAAAGGCTTCTTTAAGCCTGTTTGACTTATGATATGGTTGGCATATTCAGCTGTAGAATGCAGAACCCAACACTCGTTGTAGAAAGCAACTTAAATTGTGTCAGACAACCAATCATAAGCACACAGTGTTGGAAAATACGAAGAGCTCACAAAGTTTTAAGGAGCATATTCCACAGGAAAATGTATGTAGATAAACAGGAACTAACACCTAAATATTATTTGATAATAAGATCCATGGTACTGAAGGCATATATTTCACTGTCACATATGGATTTCATGTCTTTCAACATTAAATCTCTCCAAGAGCAGACTGCCATACATGGCATCATTAGCCCATTTATTATAGCCACAATAGCCAACAACGTCCCTCCAAGCCAAGAATGTGAAGAATTAATAATTTCACGAAAAAATTCACTCGGCCTACACCTAAATTCCTACATATCATAGTAAGTATTGATTAAGATATAATCTCCTTGTTGAGAGACACTGCTGCAATATTGTGTTTTGATGTTTTTCTTCAAATTCACATATCAGCAAAAAAACCTGAGAGATACTTCAAATATCAGCTCCGTCACCACTCAATTACTTATCTCTTACATTGATGGTTTCATGTTAAGATGTTTCACCAGTGATTGGTACCTCCAAAAATTAGAGCCACAACTAATTTAAACTGCAATAAAAGAAGGCTATGGGAATGGCTACTCATGGTTTCGTGAGCTTTAATAATAAAATTTGTTTGCATATTTTTTAAGCAGTACTTGCCATCATTAAATTAGACCAATTATGACTAATTATCTTTGCATGTTGGCCATGTTTTTGGAAGATAGTATCAGCTGCCTTCTAGTTAAAAAAATTTAAGGGATTGCATGTAGAACCTAGCTTTCCTGTTGTTTGATTTATCCTTCCAGAGATTAAAGATCTGTGTTGCTAGTAGCATCAGAGAGGAAATTACTCAACCTGCATTGGATGCACATCCTAAGGTGAGAAATCTACCCACCACTGGATTTGCAGCTAGTACAAGCTACATATTATTCACCGTAGCATAAGGCCTTATTTTTTTTATTTATAGCCTATTTGCTCATTACAAATGCAAGGACCGTGGTCCATGACCATGTTGCCTAGCCAACGGATTTCCAAATTCTCAAACTATTCAAATTTTAAATACAGAACAAAGATGCCAACCTGAAGCAAAGAAATCCCGAGCAGTTAAACGGACTGAATCAAGTCATTCCATAGAAATATTCTTTACAAGCATCCTTGCATTTTGGCTAGACCATGATTTTTCTACATGACAAAATCATGCGATAATTCAAAAACCTTAATTTTCTAGACTGGAAAAAAAAATGCAAGATTGATACTTGAGATTTTTAACACTGCCATGTGAGCTACTTGATATTTTTATTCTTTCTGTGGAATCTCCACCACTATCTCCTAATAATTTCAAATTAGACACCCAGGAACTGAATGATAAACTTAATTGGGCTAATCAATAGGGGAAATTCTACAAGGATCAACATTGTTTACAGGCATAACTGCATTTTGGCTAGGCTATGACTCTGCTACATGACAAATCATGCATTATTTCAAAAAGCTTGATAATCTAGACCGGAAAAAAAGCAATATTGATACATGAGATTTTTAACATTAGCATGTGAGCTACATGATATATTTATTCTTTCTGTGTAATCTATGCCATTATCTCCTGATAATTTCAAATTAGACACCGAGGAACTGAATGATAAACTTAATTCAGCTGATCAATAGGGGAAATTTTACAAGTATCAACATTCTTTACAGGCATCCCTGCATTTTGGCCAGGGTATGATTCTTCTACATGATAAATCATGCAATAATTCAAAAAGCTTGATATTCCAGACCATAAAAAAATGCAAGATTGATACTTGACTGTGATTGGTACCTCCAACAATTAATTTCGGAAGGTGTAGAATTTTGCAGTTTAAATTAAGTGTAGCAAGACTGTGATTGGTACCTCCAACAATTACAGCCTCCTCATCAAGAAAAGACTTGAGTCCAGAAGTAGGCTTCCAATGAAACTTGCAGTAGGTTTCTTTACCTTCTCTGTTAATAAACTGCAAAGAAGATAAAAAGAAATCAGGTCATTTAAACAGTAATGACAAAGTATTCAAGCATGGTTCATTTGAAAGCAAATAAGGATACTTGAAGTACCCAAATCCAGGGGTTTAAAAGAAATATTCAAAGGGTGGGTATAAAATGAAACCAGAGGGAAATTTTATGAAATTTTCAGAGATGGTTTCGAAACCTGAGTAAATCCCCATCGCATCCAATCTGACCATCTCCTAAGCATATCACTAGTCCATTTTCATATATGATAAATATGTACTAGGATTACTATCATATTTTAAACATAAACATAGTAAATCAAACTGTCATATGGCACAAAACCTGAAACATGTAATTGAAAGTATTGTGCTATGCTAGCGTGTTTTGAATGTGACCTTGAGATTGGCTGATTAGCATTTTATGCAGTAGGCAAGCTTAGTGTGTTGAGAAATGAAAAAAAAATAGTAGTAGGACTCTGTTTAACTTATGAAATTGATTCGAGCTCGTGCAGCTTAGAGCTCAAAGGCTGGCTGATTACCATTTTATGTAGCAGGAAAGCTCAGTGTGTTGAGAAATGAAAAAAAAATAGTAGTAGGACTCTTTTTAACTTATGAAATTGATTTCAGCTCATGCAGCTTAGAGCTCAAAGACTGGTTGATTACCATTTTATGCAGCAGGCAAGCTCAATGTGTTGAGAAATGAAAAAAAAAATAGTAGTATGACTCTGTTTAACTTATGAAATTGATTTGAGCTCGTGCATCTTAGAGCTCAAATAAAGTTCAGTGTTGAATGCTACTTATTAAGTGTGGCTTGCAATGCCAACATTGATCCAAAATTCCCATCTGCTTACAAGTTTGCTTGTAGTAATCTGGCTTCATGAGTATCATGAATTTCAATGATAGAAAGGATTCCAAAGTGAAAATGGTAGGCTTGCACTAGAACAACTAATAACAAATATTTAACACACTAACATATTTACCACAGACTTAAGAAATCCATGTATCCCATTCATGAAATAATTTCTTGCATTAACAACTAAATATTGGTGCAGATGCGTCTAAAACTGTATAGAGAACATATTGAGAGATTGTGCCTGACCTTGCAAGTGTGAACTCCAAAACCTTCAATATTTCTAAAGTCATATGGGATTCCCCAGTCATCAAATAGAAATGTGAACATATGACAGCTCTCTGGTACATGGGAAAAGAAATCCATGATACGCCATGCCTCCTGAACATGGGTTTTTAGATTGGGCTTCAAAGCATGAATGACATCTGGGAACTGCATAGCCAGAAACACAAGTTTAAAAAATTAAGAGTCGATAATTTGTGAAAAGCATATGTTTCAGTTTCACATATACTTCAAAATGAGAGGAATCGATTTCAGTGTATGGTCCCAATCAACAAACCTTTATACCATCATGAAAAAAACACTGGGATGTTGTTGCCAAAAAGGTAAAAGTTCCCTTCTCTCGTGTAAAACTTCACTGCAAAGCCTCTGGGATCCCTTAAAGTATTTGGGCTCCCGCGTTCATGTATAACAGTAGAGAAGCAGAATATCACAGGGGTCTAAACTCCAGGTGCCCTAAAAAATTCAGCACATGTGAGGTGTGAACTAGCATGTGTGACTTCAAAAAAGCCCTTGGTTATTGCTCCTCTAGCATGGACAACTCGCTCATGGATTCTTTCTCTGTCAAACTGGGCAAGCTTTTCTACCAGGTGATAATCCTCCAACAAAACAGGACCTATAGAATTGAAGTAAGCCTCACTCTAAGAATCAGACCCAGTGTAACATTTGAAGCTCAAATTTTAAAATGCAATTATTCACTTAATCTATCAATGTTACAATCATGTAATTTAATCATGATACCATAAACAAAATGTTCTAATAAATAAAAAATCACCTCTTTCACTAACTGTAAGAGAGGAGTTATTATTCCAAACAGGGGCACCCTAGTTTCTGGTCCAAAAAGGAGCATTGTGGGCAGTAGAAGGTCAGTGTCCATATGGATCCATTCCACCTAAAGTACCAAATGGTTAAATCTATGCTCTGCTAAATCCTTCCTGCAATGAAAATTCAAAGTAATCATTAAAGTTTAGTTCTATAAAATAGTGAAGGAGCCATAGATGGGCACCTCAAAGAAGTGGGTCTTACATTTCACCTTCAGGCACTGATTTAACATTAGAAACACTTAAAAACCCAGGAAGTAAATAGTATTTTACATCCATCCCTTCTTAAACTATCTTTAGGGTTAAGTGATTTCACCCAAATTTGACACTTAGAATGCAGATAATTTCGAAGAATATTGAGAAGATCCTCAAAGAAGCTTTTGATCAATTCAGCGTCTTAGATTGGGACGACTTGTTATGGATTGCGCATCCAGGGGAGCCTGCAATTTTGGATCAAATCGAGGCCAAACTCTAGTTGGGTCCGAGAAAATTAGAGTGCACTCGCAGAGTGTTGGATGATTATGGCAACATGTCTAGCGCTTGCATGCTTTTCATTATGGATAACATGTGCCAGAAGTTTGAGGAGAGGGAGAGAAGTAGCACAGGAGAGGGTGGGAGTTGCCCTCGTCAATGTGTGTAGGTGAGCCTGTCATCGTTGAATGGAAAATGCGTCCAGATCTCCATCGATCCCCACCTGCACATAAATTTCAAGCCCCTTCCATTGTCCAAGCCCCAACCATCTCTTCGACCTAATAAATCTGGCAAAATTTTTGTTACACCTCCAACTTCCAAGCCCCAAACAATGAAAAAATGGGGCGAATCACTCCAACACCTCCCTCCGACCCAGTAAATCCAGGCGAATTCCATTGAAATCTTCTCCAAGAAAAGAAAATTGGGAGAGAATTCCATTGAAATCTGCTGCAAGCAAAGAAAATGGAGAGAGAATTCCATTTTTTAAGTTTTATGAGCATTTATTTTGGCTGGCTAATGTTTAATAATTAATTATTTTAAAAATAATTATAGGGCTAACTTTATAAAACTATAGAAAATGGGTTTTATATAAAAAATTCGCCCTATCAAAATTGAAAACCCCTTAAAATTCGCCTTTGGGCTAAAATTCGCCCCTAAAATTTTCCCTGCTCCCCTGGACAGTGATATGGATGTGCATCTGAAACTGCCTACCTTCAAGGGGGTAGGAGACGAGGATATGGACCAGTTTTGGTTTGTGAAATATTTTGTCAAGACTACGCAAAATGTGGCAAGTGACACGATAAAGAGGGCGCAGCTGTCTTTAGCATTCAAAGATAGAGCTCTAGAATGGTATATGTGATACATTGCCCAAAATGGGACTGCCTCCATTCAAGATATCAAATATGCTGTGAAGCGAAAATTCCGAAAGCCGAAATCTTATTCCCAGTTGGTAGCGGAAGTAAAGGACTTCAAACAAGGTGCTTCTGAGTCAGTATGGGAGGCTGATCAACAATTGAAGAAGGCAATTATGGAAGGAGGGTTCGAATATGATGATAGAAAACATAGGGAGTGGTTCATTGCTATGTTGTTACCTCACCTGCGTACGCCGATGAGTCATCAGACCTTTGAATTGCAGGAGAAAGCTATGGAAGTTGCTATGAAATTAGAAGCTACACCACGGGAGGATACGTCAGCAAGGGTACAACAAATCCAAGAACAACTTGGGGCTATTCATATGGAGATACAGAACCTGTGAAAAGAGTGAGGAAAGGACATCTGCACAGATTTTTGGTGTATATGTTTCCAAGTGTCTGGTCATACAAAGGATCAGTGCCCTCTGCTAACCGATTATATGCAAGCAGGAGGACCTAGTCCGAAACGCCCAGGGGCAAGTAGGGAACCTGTCCTATTGCGAACAAGATCAATCGGATCTATTCTATGGTGTGATGATTGTCGGGTAGCAGGACTGCATGATATGAACCATTGCCCTCGGCTAGGTGCATATTTCCCAGAACTAAAGCAACAATGGTGTCGATTCCGCCGATCAGTGGGACATGACGAGCAGAACTATCATACATATGACTTAATGATGGATCGTGGGAATTTATATAGGGTACAATCGGACCCTGCATCGCCAAGACTTGCTGCGCACTTTGGAGGATCACCGGCCTAAGGCAGAGGAGGTCGAGGAGGAAGCGCAGGCTGAGGACGTGGGAAGCTAATCTGTTATAACTGTTTGGAAATAGGGCAATTTTCCAGAGAATTCCCTAATCCCACCAGGCCATCGTGCAAATATTGTAGACAGCTGGACCATGAGGTATAAGACTGCCCAATTTTAATAGCCAAGATGCAGGAAAAACAACCCACCCCTATGCAGAATGTACAGAGAGTTAAAACCGAGCTAAGGAAGGTGGATCCAAGTGTAAAAGTAATGACACGTAGTGGGTTGGTAACCCAGGGAAACGAAGAAGAGATTGCCTCTTAGGAAGGAGTGTACTTCAAGGAACAAGAACCACTGGCAACCCCTGCGCAACCTCAGATAGAAGAAGGAGTTGAGCCCTTTTTGAAGACATGTCTGAAGTTGCTAAGGAATCTGCAGGTGGTAGGAAATCTCCAAGCATTACTGAATACATGCGCAACTTAGCCCAATTTGATCCCTGAGACCAAGGATGTACACAAACTATACAGCTATAAGAAATGCACTAGGAGAGAGATGCGATTGACTACACAGATTGGTGACTATGAGATGGATCATGTTATCTTAGATCTTGGATCGGATGTGAATGTCTTACCAGAAAAAACATGGCAACGAATGGGAGAGCCTAAATTGGAATGGTCGACTATTCAACTATGAATGGAAAATCAACAAAAGATCATCCCTCTGGGTAGGTTACCAAAATTCATGGTTGAAATCATAGGGGTACGGGTCCTAGTTGATTTTGAAGTAATATAAATAGTAGAAGATGCAAACCCCTACCCCGCGCTCCTCTGGCTGGACTGGGCAATAGACATGGGGGTTGTCATCAATCTCAAGAAACACAGCATGGTGTTCGAAAATAAAGTTACGCGTGTCATAGTACCACTAGATCCAACAGAAGGTGCGTGGTATACAGAGCTAGCCTATGAAAAGGAGGAATTAGATCACATTTATAAATTAACTTCACAGGATGAAGATCAGGTTAACCCCACAGATGAAGGAATGCTCTGCTGGGAAAAGGACAGTGAATGTTTTTCCGACTCCGATGAGGAGATGGAAAATCAGCAAGGTCGGTTGCATGAGGTCTCGGTGCTTTGAAGCCTTCAGAACATCAGGAAATTCCGTTGCATCTCTACCACATAAAGAAACCCGCCCTGCCAGGAGGATGCAAGTGATAGTCAGCGGCCTGTTGAACCTGAGATTCCCACAGAGTGTAGGCTAGGAACACTGCCACTAGCACTACGCAAAACACCTATGCAAGGAATGGTATTATTCACTCAGGGGATGTACTGGAGTAGGGTGATCCTACACATAGGGACCCCAGTTTCTAGATGGGCTCCGAGGTCAGTCGACCTACGCAGCTACTTGCTGACATGCATCACTCAAGGGTGCGATCGAACCTTGCCTGGACAGACTTGCCGGGGTACCATTGACCTAAGTCTATGTCGGATTACGGACCTACCTGAACCCATGTATAACTGAGAGAATCTGCAAATGTATCAAATAATAAATGCCACAAGGACGCATGACGCAGCCCTATCGCACAGAGACGTTACACCCATGGGTGAAGTAAATGGCTCGAAAATACTGATGGCCAATTTGCAGCTACACCTTACATCGACCCTCATTTAGGGTATGCGAATGACCTACAGGCGTCATCCATGGTCTGACATTCCATGGACATGACCTCGGGCATGAAGAACGACCGTCAACACCTCATGATTTAACAAGAAAAGAACCTTGCAAGTACGAAAAATAGGTGGCAGTTCATCAATGTAGCCATTTATGGTAAGAATGATCTGAAGGATTGAGGGTACATGCCACGAATGAGAAAAATCACCATTAAACAGCTCTAGACAAGGTGCGGATGACTGGAAGACTTCGCGCCAAGAAATTTATTAACCATACAATATGCTCCTGCTATCTGCATACTGGGTTTTTGCGCTCATTCACATTTTATGTGATGCTTGTCTTTTTGTTAATAGGATGGACCCTAACCCGCCGATGGATCTGTTCCCAGAATACATTGTCTTGAGAGGACCTGGGCATGCTGAGTGCAGTCATAGGAGTGAGCACGGGCTTCCGACAGAAAGGATTATCTCTGGGCCATGCATAGAAGGAACGCCGAGATACAAGGACATGCTGCAACTCCTTCGCAACTCCCGAGAACCGCCCACCAGAAGCAATGTATGTTCACTCCCTCGCACTGCCCTAGTGGACACTCCTGAACCAACTACTGAGGTCATCCAAATATACTTAGCACAACTATCTAGTTCAGAGCTACAAAGACTATCCTCCAAAGTGTTACAGGAGGTTCACCACCGTGACTGAGAGAGGCAGTAGCAGTATGACATACCTTCCAAAGTCCAGGCCCAGCGGATTGTCGTGGTCATAGACACAATGCGTATCATTGAGGAGTAGCTGACGCAGGGAGCACAATTGGTTGAAATAGCTACACAACTATGGATGCTAGTGCAACACCATTCCACACTTCAGCATGTCCAGCAGGAATTACAGCAGGCAGAAGATGTTCTAGATCAAATCCAAGCCTCCACACCCTCCACTGTCTCTACGCTGCGCCTAGCCACCATGGAAAAGATTGAGAACCTTCACCACTCCAATAAGGTTGCTTGAAAATGGTTGAAGCCATGGTCTGACACCGCACTCTAGCTCGCCCACGGTGCTTAGTCTGCCATCGTGCGCCTCCACCGGCTATTGGAATGGGTTACTACAGTTACATATGGGCCTGCCTCCTTGACGCTAGTCAAAATTTCACAACAGGCTACAGCCCAAAGTCAGGAATTCCTCCCTCCTCTTATCCGCACTCTGGATACTTTGTGCGTACACATAGAAGCCGCACCAGTTCAGTGACTCAGGACGAGTCACAAGATTGTGTTGGGGGACTGTTGGAACGAGGTCTCCTAACAAGCTGCAAAACTGGTCCATTTTGATTATTTTTTATTATATTTAGTCTAGCGCAGGGGTTTTGGGGCAGGTCAAAGCCTCGAACGCATTGTAATGGGTCAAAAGGGTAAACTAGGGGTCTGAAAACCATGGATTGCGGACCATAGGAAATTCGAGGCTAGATTGTTATAAATATAGATGTATTTTGTATTGTAAAGGATAAGAAATGAAGAGCTATTGATTGGATCTATTGTTTAAGCTATCTGTTTTGGTTTTGGGGAATGGAATCCTGCTGGCTATGTGCACGGAGATCCTAGTCCAGCTATGTGCGGACCCTGCTGCTGTGTGCACAGGTTGGGAAGGGAATTGTAAGGAAAGATTGATGAATGAATGTGAAGGATTATTAGAGATATGAATCTATGATTATTGTTGTATGAATTACTAATAATTTTTGTCTTGTGTATTTTATGTCTTTTCGTTGTGAAGATCTGTGTACTGAATGATTGGATCTAGATCTATTCCGCTCCGTTTATGTAATACTGTGTTGATGTTATAAAAATCATATCACTATATATCTAGTGCACATGGGTGCAAATAGATACATAATTAACCCTATGCAGAACAATTTAATTTGGGAATTACAGAAATAGAACGCAGCTCTGCTTTCCTTAACCATCCTTTCTCAGGGTGTGGAAACCTGGTTCCAGCACCCACCCATACTACTTCAGGTGAGACTTTGACCTGCGCAAGCAGGTCACTGCCAAAACGGCCAGTAGTATAGGGTTTTGTTGGAAAACCTTGCACACCGAACCTGGGTCAAGACTCCTCAAGCCAACATGTAGTAGCAACTGTACTTGCTTTAAATGGATGAGATAATGCACAAAAGTGTGCATAATTGGTAAGTCTATCAACTAACACCATGATGACGCTCTTTCCTTCGGAATTAGGTAAACCTACAATAAAATCCTTTGAAATATCCTCCCAACATTGACTTGGAATGGATAAAGGTTGTAGAATACTGGAGGTCTTAATTGTATCAACTTTATTTTGCTGGATAACCAAACATTCCACCACAAAATTTTGAATATCAGATTTAAGGCCATCCCAAAAAAATTCTTTATTCACCTTATGGTATGTTTTTAAAAATCCTGATTTTCCTCCTAAAGGAGAAGTGTGCAATTCCAAAACAATATTTTATTTTAGTTGGGAATTCTTACAAAGATATAAGAGATCTTTGTACCATAAGGAATCATTTTTCCAAATAAATGTATCAGATGTACTAGGATCTTGCTGCAACTTTTGAATGAGTGTCCACACTTCTTCGTCCTTCTTTCATTCATCCCTTGCTTCGGTTATCCAATCTGGTTGGATAATAGAAATGGCACAAAGTAATGCTTCCACCTCTTAATTCTTTCTTGAGAGTGCATCTACAACAACATTAAGTTTTCCTTTTTTGTAGATTATTTTAAAGTCATAACCCAACATCTTTGTGACCCATTTTTGCTGCTCTTCTGAAGATAGTCTTTGTTCCAAAAAGTGTTTAAGACTATCATGATCAGTTTTTACCTTGAAGTGTCTTCCCATTAGGTAAGTTCGCCATTTCTTTAGTGCATGTAGTATTGATAACATTTCCTTCTCATAAATAGGTTTCTGTAAATACTTTCCTTTGATTGGACGACTTTCAAAAGCAATGGGTCTTCCTTCTTGCATTAAAACAACACCAATTCCATTTCCTGAGGCATCACATTCCACAACAAAGGTTTTTGTGAAGTCTGGCGTAGCTAAGACTGGTGCTAGGCACATTGCCTCTTTAAGATGTTCAAAGGCCTTAGTTGCTTCAGGAGTCCATGAAAATGCATCTTTCTTCAATAATGTTGTTAGAGGTGCTTCTATTCTCCCATAATTCTTAACAAACTTGCAATAATACCCAGTTAACCCGAGAAATCCTCAAAACTACTTTATGGTTGTGGGGACTTTCCATTCCTTAATGGCTTTAATTTTGTTAGGGTCTATCTTAACACCCTCGTGAGATACTATATGACCCAGATATTCCACCTCTTGTACTCCAAAGAAACATTTGGATGTTTTTTCATATAATTGTTTCTCTTGCAATAGTTTGAGCACCCTGTCAAGATGTTGAACATGATCCTTCCAAGACCTGTTGTAGATTAGTATATCATAAAAAAATACTAGCACAAATTTTCTAAGTAAAGGCTTGAAAATGGAATTCATCAACCCTTGAAATGTAGAAGGTGCATTGGTAAGGCCAAAAGGCATGACCAAAAATTAATAATTACCCTCATGAGTTCGAAATGCTGTTTTCAGAATATATTTAGTCTTCATTCTAATTTGATGATATCCTGAACAGAGATCCAACTTGGTAAAATAAATTTCTCCATGTAATTCATCTAATAATTCATCAATCACATGAATGGGAAATTTATCTTTAATGGTGAGCTTATTAAGCTCCCTATAATCTGGACACATGCACCATTATCCATCCCTCTTGTGCATCAATACTACTAAAGCATAGAAAGAACTTTGACTAGGTTGAATTAGACCATCCTTTAACATTTCTCCAATCATACGTTCAATTTTGCTCTTTTGGAAATAAGGATATCTATAAGGCCTGATTTTTGGAGGAACACTTCCTGGAATCAAATGAATAGCATGATCATGATCACGAATAGGTAGGAATCCTTTGGGAGTTTCAAAGATCTTGGAATGGTTGTCTAAGTATTTTTGGAGATCTGTAGAAATAGATGATTTTGATGTTGGAACTTCTAGTGAGCATAATTGTGAAATTACACCTCGTTGTTATTTCTTCAGAAGTTTTTTCATGACAATAGAGCTTATTATATTTCCTAGCTTCCCTGCGATACCCCGTAATTCAACGTCCTTTCTTTCTGAAAAGAAATTTCAAGAAAATTTCTTGAAAATTAAAAGCTACCATCCCCAAAGATTGTAACCATTGTACTCCTATTACAACATCAGCACCTCCCATAGGAATGGAAAGCATTGAACTATTAAATACATATTCCCCCATATTTAGCTTGATATTATGGAATTTTCTAGAGAAATTTATAGTTCCTCCATTTTCAACCATCACTTGACATTCTAGTGTTGGGTATAGGAAACAATTCAATTCCTTGGCTACCTTACAATGAATACAATTACGGGTACTACACGAATCAATCAAAACTATTACCTTTTTCTTCTTGATATGTCCTTCTATCTTGAGAGTTTGAGAAGTGGTAATTCCTGCCAATGCATTACATGATATGGTCGAACTCATTTCTTCCTCTTCTAGGGTTGGTTCCTGGTGTATATCCTCTTCTTTTGAAGATTCTTGTTCATTTTCTTCTTCCTCTTCACAATCTATGTAAAATAATTTATTCTCAGCACACTTATGACCTTTAATGTATTTTCTATCACAACTGTAGCAAAGCCCTTTTGATCTTTTTTCTTCCAATTGTTGTGGTGTCAACCTTGTAGGTTGTGGAAGTCTAGGAGTAGCAACACTTCCATCTTAATTTATGTGAGTGGTAGGCTTCCTTGTTGCCATAATTTTACATTCAATTTTTCTTGCCAACCTGAATGCCTTTTCCAATGAATCAGGCTCCCAAATGTGAACTTCATGTTGGATGTTATCCTTTAAATTCCCTATGAAGACATCGAGCCTGTGTTCCTCTGGAATATAAATTAACTTTATATTCAACTTTTGGAAGTCCTCAATGTGTTCCGCCACTAAACCCTTTTGTTTGAGATTTATCAATTGGCTAAAGAAGGTGTTGCTTTTTGTATCCTCATAATGTGCTATCATTTCCTCCGTAAAAATTGACCAAGTGACAATTTTTTTACGGGAGCAAAGCCATCGATACCATACAAATGTATTTTGTTCTAAATGTAAAGTTGCAATGCATACCTTTTGTGTGTTTTGCACATTATTGAGATTAAAATATTGCTCCATCTGTAGTATCCATGTTACAGGATCCTTGCCATCAAACTTCCTCATATCCATCTTTGGAATATGGTGGTTCTTTCATCCAACATTAGAGTTGATGAAATCACGATTAACATTTATTTTATTCTCATCATGAGTTTCCTCTACTATATTTTCGCCCTTAGGTAAAATTTCTTGTATCAACTTTGGAAAACCTTCGATGTCTAATTTTAGATCATTATTCATGTTTTCCATTTTAGCCTCCATGTCATCCATCTTAGCTTCCATGCCAACTTCCATGCCCTCCATCTTAGCTTCCAAACCATTCATCTTAGCTTCCACACCTTTCTTCAGACCATCCATCTTATTTTCCATGCCTTTCTTCAAACTTCCATTTAATTTTTGGTTGCTCTTTGTGATAGGTGCACTTTCTCTTGTAATTTTGACATCTCATGTTCATGGAAAATTTTAGGGGCTAATATTCGCAGATGGGATAATTTTCAACGGTTTTTCCAAAAAAAAGATTCGCCAATTTCCATTTTTTTATAAAAATGATTCGCCCAAACTTTACAATATAAATTTTTTTTACGTTAATAATCGTCAACATTATATAGACAATATATATAGTATGATTAGAAATTTGAATAATTTTACAAATACATCAATAAAATTTTTATAGATTGCATATTAGGGACTAGTGAGATTCGCCAATTTTTTAAACTTCAAGATAATTTTCCATCCTTAAAATTATCCTTAAAATTATTTTCAAGATAATTCCGCGATGACCTGTTTAGGTTAAATTTAGGAGCCTGTAAAAAGCCCTAACTTACACAGATCATATCTATGAAAGTGTTGCGAACCAAGCTCTGAAATCTTGCGATGATGTTTCTCAGGATTTCAAATTTGCACTCTAAACATTTCTGCTTCTGAACCTCCGTAGAAAAAATGTCATAGAGAAAATTATACGATGACCAGTTTGGAGCAGTGAAACCCTAGAATCTGAAGCTCTGATACCAAATGTTACGAAACCAGCTCCAAAATTAGAAGAAAAGAGAGATTAACGCCTTAGAAATCAGCCACTTCGAGGGGGAAACCTCCAATACATTACATAAATTAACAATTCCTGGATGATACAAATGACCAAAACCTCCTTCTATATATAGGAGTCCGTGGGCCCATAATATAATCCAAGATGACCTAACATTAACAATGTAAGGGAACAATAATAACAATATTGGGGTTACAGGGGTATAACAGTAACAATAGGGGGGCTACACTAATAAAAATAAGGGACTAAACTAGTACTATAGAGACCTAACATAAGCTGATAAACATTTCATTTCTATTATATGATAAATTTCAAGTTGATATGCATAATACATGTTTTTCATGCTCTATTTTTAGAAATTTTTCATAATTTGTCCATTTTCTTCAGTTTAGGAAGAATACATCTCCTATGCTCTTCCTAGCTCCTCATCGGTCTTAAACCATCTCACCAAATCACCTTTAAGTGTTGAGCCTTCTACTTACCTTGCCCCATCGAATGGACTGGAATTCCATCTCATTTGCCCTAACTAGTCCCCTTGACCTAATCCTCATCCAGTGAGCCCAACCCCAATCAAAACAAATCAAACCCTTCTGCATTTCTTAGGTAGCCTAAAACCTTTTTTATCTAGCTCTCTTAGCTGTGATTTTTGTGGAGAGAGCCCTCTCTGACTTGGTAGGGATATATACCAAGTTAAAAAATTTGGTATGCGGTTACCTCCGTTGGGATTTCTTCTTCAGCCTTAGAAATATGGTGGAGTGATAACATATAAAATCCTTGAAAAATATTCTCTCAGCTTCAGAGTATGACACAAAGGCGATCTACTGTAAACTATGTCACAAATCCACCCAAAATACTATCAACCCAATGATCTACGGTCTGGGTGATATTGTTATCAGTATTTTCCAATTGTTGTATCAATTCATGGGTCCACTACGTAACCATTTTTTCCTTCTAACAGGTCTGGAACTCGACTAATCTCGACAACCAATCCTAAAACTCATGCGCAAAGGTATTAAGAAGATCTCGTGCACCTCTATGAAGATAAACTTATTCTTCCACTTTTCATTAGACAACTTCTTACTTCTATTTTCTTTTAGGGTAAACTCTTAGATCTTCTTTTCGAACCAACCCTCAATTTCATATTTTTTTAGATTCCATAAACCCTGGCTCATCACCTGGTCTCTCTCTCAAAATTCTCTCGGTCCCAGAAACGGAACCATCTTTTGGTTTGAGGGGGCCTGACCCAAGTTCAGATCTGAGGTTAACCAACAAAACCTGGTACTACTGGCCCTTTCGTAAATGACCTTCTTGCACAAGTCAAGGTCTCACCCGAAGTAGTATTGGAGGGTGTTGGAACCAGATACGCACCCTAAAGAGTTTAATAATGTGTGGGTCACCCTTAGATCTTCAAATAGATGCCCAGCCTTGAGAAGAAATCCCTAGCAAGCCATAACAATATAACTTAACATAATGCCTTTTGCAAAACTCGTAACTCATAAGATAATCAATTAACAAGAGAAATATAACCCAATATCACTAGAATTATGCATTCATTGTTCTTTTAAGCATCTAGTACATGTGCACTATCGATCTACTAACAGTATTCAATAACACAGAAATAACATGGAAATAACATGCAACGCAACTCATAACATATCACAGAGACATTTAATATCAACAAAACATCTTTCTATTCATCAAATAGTTCAGGTTCCTTTTACATGCTCTTTCACATACCCACGCACACAGCCAGTGGGGTCCTCACATGGCCATACTTAGGATCTCTGCATACACAGCTGGCAGGAGCCCTTACTTAGAAAAATTCACACAAAAACCTCAGACCAGATCTATCATAAGCAATGGTACCATAATACTTACTAGAACCGACTCTTCGGCTCATCTTAGACTCTTATACTTTTAGCCTGCGCTATACTAGGGTCCGCAAACCATGGTTTCTGATCCCTAAATCTACTCTTTTTGCCCATTACAATACATGAGGGACTTTGAATCACCCCAAAGTCCCTTAAATTTTGTTGTGCATGACTAAAATACTCAAAATATTCCAAAAATATATCCAAAATTGCATTCAGGGGGGCCCTTCTCCAACACTTGCTAACATTCTTCTATAAGATTCATGTCACATTATTTGGTTGTTTTTATGTCTATAGCATTTCATATGTAAATTTTTCCATAAATTTTCTTTAACTTTATTTATATGAAGTTTTATTTGTTTTCTAATACTTTTTGTTCATTCCATCGAAAAAGAATTATAAAGCAACATGATGGTTGTCAGGCTCACATACCAAATGGGACTCCTACTGAAGTAGTGTAGAATCTACTTTGGATTTTTCACCAAGGAGATCCACTAATTGTTGGTGGTAAAATTTGGTATTAGAAGGACGATCAACATTGTATGATTGGTAAAACTCCTCATTCTCTCCCCGATACCTTTAAGCAAGCACATAACCAACAACATTCCCATTCACCAATTCCTCCCGTGGGAAACTCTAGACATTTTTGAACCCCCTGTAGATAGTCTTGAACCCATATATGAAGTTATTTATGGTTAGTTAAGATCCCTATGTCTTTTTACCTAGAAATACACCAAAAGGATTAGAATCCTTCCTGTTACATCTATCTTGTCCCATAAGTGCTTAATATGACCTAACAAAACTCACTAAGGAGTATTAGTTACTACAATGAAATAATTAGTTAATATTTCTCTAGATGATTTAGTATATTTTGGAGAGATGAACTCAGAAGAGGGAAACAAAGGAAATTTTCTAAACAACAATGAAAGCTCAGAATCAGAATTAGAGAGTGACGAATATCGTACAATATGGCCGAGAATCAACCCCAACCTTCAGCCTAGATGAAAAACTCCTCTCTTGATATCCAAGGTATTCTTCTTGATTTATCTCACCATCCTCAAAAGAATCTCATTAATTATGACCCAGGCAAGGCTATTTTTGCAGAAGATCATATCAATATTTTTTATCTATCACTAAGGATGATGAATGTGCAGCATGAAGATATCACTTGTAGATTGTTTCAATATACTTCGAGAACAATTCTATTGCAGGGTGCCAAACTCTTCCCATGGGGTCTATCAGGACTTGGGATGAGTTCATAAAGTTGTTTCTAGAAAATTTTGTTGAAGAAAATACACTCGTTATGTTGTTGAAAGTGTTGAGCACGCTTAATATGGAGAAAAAGTAAAAAGTTAAAGACTTAAATCAAAATTTCATGAATATAATGAACAAGCCTCCTAATGTTTTTCCACCTCATTACTCTATAATGATTGACTACTGCACTGCAACATTTACCTATAACATTTCTATGTTCATTAAGATGGAAAAAAATACTACATTGGATTAGAATTTTTCTAAAGCTATTGCTATCGAGAAGGAAATGATTGGCATAGGAACACATAATATACAACATGATGCAAATATTGTTGGTAAGAAATATCAATTTTCTTCTAGTAATTCTAGTGAAATATACGCTTATGATTTCGATAGCCTAATAAAGTGTCTCAAACAATTAACTAATGAAGTGTCTGATATGAAGTTGAAAACTAGTGAAATTTCTTCTTGTAGCAAATCATTTAAGTATTTCTTAAAGATTAGAAATAACCAATCGTCTAAGTTAGCACCAATCTTAAACATGAATCATAATGTGGAAGAATTGGGTTTGGATAATTATGGCACTTTTCAAGTTGATCATTATGAAAAAAATTCCAACAATGGCTACATAACATGACCGCCATGGTCAATAAGGTAGTTGATGATCATACCATTGAAGATCAAACCGACTAGTCAAAAGAAGAAGAGGCATCTCCACCTTAAGCTAATGCTAGTAATAGTTCACCCATATTGATGTTGGATGTTATTAGAGGTAGTGAATCACAATCCATTAGTGAGGCTTTAATTAGAGAAACTCCCCTTTCTAACCCCCCTAAAACAAAAAATTTGAGGAGAAAGGGACCATTGTTTGAACCTACTTTGGATGATAAGAAGAAGGCATTTTTTAGAATAATATTACCCCTTAAGGATCCTACTCATAATTCAACTCCACCATCCTCAACTGGTCAAGATTTGAAGGGTACGTCAACAAATCCTAAAAGTGATTCCAACATACCTAAGGTAGCTGAAAAATATTCTCAACCAACATCCTCAACCAAATCATCTTCAGAGGAGATTGTGTCATGTGATGTGTATTACAACATTATTAAAAACATGAATAAAATGTTTGCTAATATTTCACTCTTTGAATTATCCAAGTTTCCTTGGAAAAGGGAGATGATTCTTAAGGTTTTCACATCCATACCTTCAACAAGAAAAAATACTTCTTCCAAGACTTTGCCTTCTACTAAATAAATCCATGGCAATTATGGAATCTATTGTGAATGCGGCTAATGTAATTATGAGATTGTCAGTGCCTACATTTTTGTTGACATTTGAGATCTTAAATTATAATGTTCATAATTTCTTAGTTAACTTTGGTGCATCAACCAATGTCATGCCTTTATATCTATATAATAATATCAATGTTAACCCAAAGAAGAAATACAAAAATATCATTCAAATTGAAATATATGAAGTAGAAGTGGTAGGCTTAAAAATGTGTTGATTAGATTTTCTTCCAACTCACAGGTCCATTAGGTTAATTGATATTGTGGTTTTCAACATTCCCAAAGCATATGGGCTACTTATGAGAAAAGGGAGATCTAGTAAGATCCAAGGATACTTTTACCTTGGCTGGTCACATTTGTGGCTCCCATACAAAGGGAAAAACAATCAAATTAGGGTTAACAACAAGCCACACATGAAGTATATGATTACTGAACTGGCGACACCCAATGAACCTATTAGTGCTGCTTAGGATATGTTGGGGAATTATTTTCTAGAATCATATATTGGTTTCTATCAAGCCCATCCATAAATTATTTCACCAAATACACAATGGGAAATCCTTCCCTATGCTTTATATGATGAAAATGAATCATGTATTATATATGTAAATAGTTTTAGTTTAGATATTGATCATGTAAATATTGACTTGTAGACTCTATATTATGATGGATTGAAGAGATCGGAGGGAGATTGTGTGGGTTGAATCCTTATGGATCCTAAAAGTAACAAGCTCCTAATTTATTGTTGTTTGGAGTTCTAATACACTAACAACACCACAAAGTATGAGGCATTGATTATTTTCCTAGAGAAAGCTATAGATCTGAAGGTAGAATGTTTGAAGGTAATAAATGATTTTGAAATTATCCCTAGGCAAGTGTGTAACATTATTAATTTCCTTTTTCCTCATATGAAAAACCACCAACAAGAGGTATGACATTTGATTTTATCTTTTAAATATTTTAATATTAAGTCAGTGCCAAGAATTACTAATTCCACAACTGAAACGTTAGCTAGTGAAAATTATATAATTAAACCTCTTAGGGATGGTTTTATATAGAAATAGTATATACTATTGTCCCTCATAATGTATCTAACTTGAGTGTCTTCAATCATGACCAATAGATCTTGTATTTTATTTTTAACAAAAATGTTTTCAAATATGTGGCCACAGATGAGGATGAAAATGATAGATTTTTGCAAGAAAGAGCTAATGTACAAGAGGAAAATATAATGCCCAAAGGTTTTGTATCACTAGATATGTTGTTCAACTTGCAAAATCTATTTAAAGGACCACCTAATATAAATACCCAAATTTCAATGCTATTATATGAGCATGTAAATCTAGGGTCGGAGGAGAATGCTAAGTTTGTGAATCTTGGTACTTGTTTCTCCCTAGAGGAAAGACGAGCATTTATTCATATATCCAAACAATATCAGGATGTTTTTGTATGGAATTACAAATACCTAAAAAAATATGATACAAGGATCATCCAACATGTGATTCCAATCAATTATGTGGTTAATATTTTCCAGCAGAAGCTAAGGAATGTACATTCAAAACTTAAGCCTCTAATACAAAAATAATTAAAGAATTTGTTTGATGCATGGACTATTTTTAAAGTTAGGAATTCGACATTGGTCTCAAACCTAGTCCCTGTGAGGAAAAAATCTGGGGAGATTCGCTTATGTGTTGATCTTCGTAATATTAATAGGCCTTTAGACAAGGACAATCATACAGTCCCCTAAATGGAGAAGATACTCCAAAAAATCTTAGGTTCTAAGATGTTTTCATTATTAGACAAATTTTTTGGCGACCATCAAGTATTGGTAGCTGAGCCAGAAGAACTTACTAAAAATTTGATATCCGAGTGGGGAACCTTTTCCTTTAGACACATTCCCTCTGGATTAATTAATGTTGCAGATACATTCTAGAGAGCCATGAATATTTCCTTTAGAGGTCTAATTGGAAAAAGCATGGTATTGTATCTTGATGATGTTACAATTTTCTCAAAGAAAATGTCTGATCACTTACATCATTTCAGACATTTTTTTCATCATTACAGGAAGTATGGTATTTCACTCAATCCAAAGAAAATCATATTTTTCATGTCCAAAGGAAATATGTTACGAAATATCATTGCAAAGAGTGGTATCATGGTAGTTGAACACATGAAATCCATCACTTAAATTCCATACCATAATGGTAAGAAGGAAATGCAATCCTTATTGGGAAAAATCAATTTTCTTCGCAATTTTATTCTCAATTATGCCCAAATTGTATAGCCACTACTAGATATGATAAATAATTATGTTTTTTATAAATGGAATCAAATAAAGAAGGAATATTTCACCCAAATCAAGCAAGTTATAGCTGAATACCCTGCCCTCTTTATTCCTAACGTTGACAAAGACTTGACGCTCTACACTTTTGCTCCATATTCTTCATTAGTGGTTATTCTCACTTAGAAGGATGGTCAAGGAGATGAACATCCCATATCCTTTATTAGTATGGTCATGTAAGGGTCAAAATTGAATTATCTAGATACAGATAAACAAGCTTACTATGTGTACAAGGCTATTAAAAAGTTTAGGCCATATATTCTTAAAAATCATGGTATGGTATTTGTTCTTCATCCTATAGTTAGATATTTGTTTGTGAAATAGGAACTAGGGGAACAAAGAGATAATTTGATGACTTGCCTACAATAATATCATTGGGGTTGGAGCCCCAGAGTCCCACTATGTTATGATATAGTGAAAACCCTAGGAACATTTAAGTGTGATCCTACTTCGTTGTTATATTGATGATATTGTATTTAAATTAGTGCTAAAATTCATCTATCATAGTTTCAAAAGTTTTTAAATGTGTTTTTGTGGTTCCTAGGTTTAATGTTCTAGCTCATTCACTTTTGGCCTAAGCCTCTAACAATAAAATATAGATTGTACCAAATTATAGCAAATAAGACCGTATATTTATATTGTTCTTATGAATGCATTGTTAAAAGATGATTGTGTAGTTTTGTCTTGAATCTAAGTCATATTTTGGATTTTTAATTTGATCTAGATTTATACAGGAATGAAATAAAATACAAAAATAAACATAAACACAGATATGCAACAAGAGTAACACCTCATTTCACTAATATCAAATACTGAAAAATGCTTATAGACAGAATGGAAAATAAACTAGCTCGGACGATGGTAGCTTATCTCTCATAAGATATGTGGTAGCTACATGCCTTTGAACTATGTTACAATGATGCTCAGGGGCCTTTTTATTATTTAAAAACATGGGAAAACCCTAAACATCCAAAACCTAACCCTAGGAGATGAAGTGCCAAAATTATGGGCCCACTTTGTGTAAATTGGTACATCAACTTCCCAAGGACGTAAATTTGGCATACAATATCTGTTTGATGAGCACAATACCTCATTAGTGTTGAGATTCAACAAGATGACGAGCTTAGTAAAAATTAAGCACCTTCACTAAGTGGGGCCCATAGGCTATTTTTAGGTATATGTCTATTTTTAGACATGGTGAGCATATTCTATAAGTTGCAGGATGCTATTTGTAGATGGTTGATCAAGTTGGAAAAATACATGAGATTCTATTTTTAGAAGATTGGGTGAAGTATATTTATGTATCGCTAATCTAAAAATAGGTGCATGTCAATTATTATTAGCCCTTAATAATAATCCGACAATAAATATCAACTTATTCTCTTGGAGCACTTTATTTCAGTGAACAGATTTGGAAAACTAGTGGGCTAAAGGAATTACACAATTCCTAGGGTGGTTGGTGACTCATGCATGGAGGACTCAATTAAAATTGAAGTGATAGAGTTGGAAGAGTAGTTATGGGAGTTGTTATCTAGTTTAACTTAGTTAAGTGTGTTAAACTCAGTTGTGCTAGTTGTATCTAGTTCTAACTGAAGATACACTAGCGAGAGTTTAGTGAATTAATTATTTAATTAATTCATAACTAGAGACTCACTTGCAACTGAACAAATATAGCAGTTAACTACTTGCGTGTCAGTTCCAGTGGAGAGATAGGTGAAAGGGTGAGATGGACTATCTGTTGTGACAATAGTGATGCATTCAATGCATCTGACACACATTGGAGATGCCAATGAGGATTTCGTAGTCAAGGCAAGGTAAATTCGAATTCATTCAGAGATCTTCTTCAGCAGGGATTGCGCAGTGGAGGTAGGTTGTAAGGAGGAAAGAAATTGGTGCATAGATATGCAAATTTCTGCATGACAGTGTGTAATGATTGTTGATTGTAATGAGAGCTTTATGTATTAATATTTGTATTAGATTATTACATGATCCATTAATATACATAATTTATGATCGCTAGGTTTTTTAGCTTTAAGATTTCCCATTAAACAACTGTGTTTATGTGCGATTGATTTTGCTTCATATGTGTTTTGCAATTGGCGATTTAATTTACGCAAAGAATTAAGAGGAAGGACTATGTATTTAAAATAAGTTAATTTGTTAGATCAAGGGAGTCCAGTAATATACATGCATCTTGTATAATTTCTACATGGTATCAGAGGTGTGTTAATCACTGAAGATTGAAAATCTTAAAGTAGTGCTGAGTTCTGTGCTCGTGGACAATTTGAATTTGTTGTAGAAATTTCTTGGTGCGACAGTTGATTATTCATTGAAATGGCTTTCAATGGGTTGCGGTTGGATTATGACCTTGAGGTTATCTCAAACTACATAGCCTGGAAGGACAAGATGGAGGCAGTGCTTGAAGATAATATTTTGAAGGAGTTCATCGATAGCAATTTTCCTAAGCTTACTTCTAGCAATGTTGCATTACTTGATGCATGGAAAAATAAGGTAGCAAAGACAGGAAGGATTATGTTGGAAGGTGTGAAGGACCATATTTTTTCAGGCCTTCACAGGAAAGCCACTTCATTTTCAATGTGGAGGGCTTTGACAGATCTTTTCCAAAGCAGTAGTGACCATAGGAAGTTGGCGCTGAAAGATAAGCTCAGAAAAATCAAAATGGAGAAGGGTGAGAGTATTCCAAAATATCTCATGAAAATTGTCCAATGTAGGGATGAGCTGGGGAGTGTGGGAATCACAGTTTCGTTTAATGAGGTGAGCTTAGCTCTCCTTGGGTTACCGAAGAGTTGGCATATTTATCAGGACTCTATCAATGGACGGGAGAAACTGTTATATTGGGAGTGACTTTGGTCGGATCTAGTGCAGGAGGAGATAAGGCGAAGTACCAGGGATGGTTCTTCATCAAACAATGATGATGATGAATAGAATTGTGCTTTGGATTCCAAAGAAATGAAAGGGAAGGTGAATAAATCCCATCCAAAATCTGAGGCTAAAGGCAAGAAGCTATATTTGTCCAAAGTGAAGTGTTTTCACTATCATGAACATGGGAATCTCGCCACTAACTGCCCACAGAAAAAGAAGAACAAGAAGGATGTTGGAGTTGCAATGGGTGAGGCCTTAGCCTCAAAATTTGAACTTGATTTCTCTTTTATCGCATGCTTGGTTTCAAGCGCAATGGGATCAGTGTGGTATCTTGATAGTGGTACTTCCTTCCACATGATGGGAAACAAGGAGTTGTTTAGTGACTTGGAGGAGAAATATCTCCAAATGCATATAGAAATGGGCGACGATGGTAGATATAGTGTGACCAAAATTGGAACCATTACCTTTTAGAGGGATTTAGGTAAACCTTTTTTTGTTGAAATATGTTATGCATGTTCCAGGTCTGATGAAGAACTTGGTCTCGGTCGTGATGTTGGAGGACAGAGGTTATGACGTTGTTTTCAGCGAAGGAAAAAATTTCCTGTGACATAAAACAATGGATCAAACCAAGAGGATAGGGATTCAAGTTAATAATATATACAAGATGGAGGTATATGGCTACATTTCAATAATAGGAAAAGCAGAATAAATGGTGAGCCGGGATGAGGGCGAATTATGGCACAAAAGATTGGGCCATATTCACCATGGTGCCTTGAAGATTTTGCAGTAGATTTATACTAGAATTCCCAAGGGTACTCTTGCACAGTTAGATCAGTGCAATGGATTTACTATGGGTAATTTTGTGAAGACCACCTTTCATGAGAAGGAGAACCGTGCTTCGGTGATCCTGGAGAGAATTCACACAAACGTGTGTGGACCTTTCTCGGTTGCTTCAACAGAAAAACATAGGTATTATGTTATATTTGTTGATGAATATTCTCATAGATGCTATGTAATCTTCATGCATAAGAAGAGTGAAACATTCTCAAATTTCTGTGAGTTTAAAGCATTGGTGGAGAAGGAGTCAGGGAAGCAAGTGAAGGCTCTACAGAGCGATAATGATGGTGAATATATATCGAACAAATTCAAAGTCTTCTTTAGCAAAGAAGGAATTCGAAGAGAACTCATAGTGCCTCATAACCCACAGCAAAATGGGGTCACAGAGATGAAGAACGGAATGATCGTGGGTGCTGCACAAGCTATGCTGCATGATCAAGGCCTACCAATGAACTTGTGGGCGGAAGCATGCAACACTGTCGTTTATGTGCAAAACCGTTGTCCTCATAGGGTACTTGGCATGTGTACACCTGAAGAAGCTTTTACTGGTAAGAAGCATGATATTTCTCATTTGAATATTTTTGGCTCATCTATTTACATTCATGTGACAAAGGACGCCAAGAAGACGCTGGAGCCAACTGCAGAATTTGGGATATTTTTGGGGTACACAGAAACACCCCATAATTATCATGTGTATTTTCCAAACAGTCAGATGACTGTGGTGCGATGGTATATAAAATTCAATGAAGAGAAAGCCATGAACTTGTCGCTTGAGAGGGAGCTACACTTGCATACTGAGGAGGAACTTCTTGTTCCCAAAGGTGAGCCTCAAGATGTGGATCAGCCATAGGAGGAGGATCATGGAGTGGAGGAGTCCACTCACACAGAGCCAAACATCAGAACATGTAGAAGGCGTACCATAGAAGCTATGAGACTGAAGCTTGATGCGGCACAGAATGTAGGAGTCCCTACATCACAACGTAGACAGAGATAGTCACTTGACCGATTTACTTGATACATGGCTCTCATGAGCAAGTGTATCGTGACAGAGCCAACTTCCTTTGAGGAAGCAATGTAGGAGCCCACATGGGTAGATTCCATGGTGGAGGAGTATGACTCCATTGTCAGAAACAATGCTTGGGAGATTGTTCCAAGGCCGGTTGGTAAATCAGTGGTAGGTTCAAGATGGATCTACAAGGTAAAGTAAGTTGCTGATGGGAGTGTCAAGAAGTATAAGGAAAGATTTGTTTCCTGGGGCTTCTCATAGATCGAGGGGATTGATTATGAAGAAACCTTTTCACCTTCCACATGATATTCTTCCATAAGGACCATCATTTCTCTCTCATCGCAGATGGGTTGGCACATTCATCATATGGATGTGAAGACTGCATTCCTTAATGTGATCATTGAGGAAGAAGTGTACATTGAGTAGCCTGAAGGATTTGAGATCTTCAGCAGCGAGTCACATGTATGCAGACTCAAAAGAGAATTGTATGGGATGAAACAAGCACCCTATGCTTGGTACACATGGATCGACAGCTATTTCACTCGACTTGGCTTCACCAAGAGTGAGGCAGATGCAAACCTGTACCAAATTTTGGTGTAGTGTAAGATTTTAATCATTTTTCTTTATGTTGATGATTTAATACTAACGGGTGATGAGCAATTGATACACTCATGCAAGGAATATCTTGCAAAGGAGTTTGAGATGAAGGATTTGGGCATCCTTCACTATTTCCTTGGATTGGAAATATGGCAGCGAGAAGGTGAACTATTTGTGTCTCAAGGAAAGTATGCTCAGGAGATACTTGGTAAGTTTCACATGCAGGACTGCAAGCCCATGGATACTCCTCTTCCATTAAATTGGAGAAAAGAGGATGATACATTGGCAGATGTAGTGGATGCTACTCTCTATTGACAGTTGGTGGGTTCGCTCATGTATTTAGTTAATACAAGATTGGACATATGCTATCTGGTGAACCAGATTAGGCAAGCGATGGTTAAGCCTACCATATATTTTGGAAGCTAGGCAAGCATGTCCTGAGATATATCAGGGGCACATCTGCGTATGTCTTATGGTACAGACAGACAGATGAGGTGAAGTTGCATGGCTTCACGGATGCAGATTGGGCAGGCAGCCCAACAGACAGAAAGATCATATCAGGAGGGGTTTTCAGTATCAGATCTACAACATTTTCTTCGTACAAAAGGAAACAAAGATTCGTGGCACTAAGTTCAACAGAAGCATAATACATGGCAGCAAGTGAATATGCATGTGAGGCTATCTGGATGAGGAAGATCCTGGTTGGTTTGTTCGGTTCTCATTTAGATTCTACAGTGATACATTACGATAATAAGATTTGCATTAAAATCTCCATTAATCCTGTGTTTCATGATAGATCTAAGCATATAGATATCCAATATCATCATATCATAGATTGTGTGTAGCGGAAGATCATGTTGCTTCAGTACATTCCTATGGAAGACCAGGATGCAGATATTCTGATGAATGCCCTCACCAGGAGAAAATTTGAATATCATAGATATAGGATCGGGGTGAAGGATAATCCCTATCCTGTTGAGAGGGAGTGTTGAGATTCAACAAGATGATGAGCTTAGTGAAAATTAAGCACCTTCAATAAGTGGGGCCCACCGGCTATTTTTAGGTGTATGTCTATTTTTAGACATAGTGAGCATATTCTATAAGTTGCAGGATTCTATTTGTATATGGTTGATCAAGTTGGAAATATAGATGAGATTCTATTTTTAAAGGATTGGGTGAAGTCTATGTATAGATCGCTAATCTAAAAATAGGTGCATGTCGATTATTATTAGCCCTTAATAATTATCCGACAATAAATATCAACTTACTCTCTTGGAGCACTTTATTTTAGTGAAAATATTTGGAAAATCAGTGGGCTGAAGGAATTACGCAATTCCTAGGATGGTTGGTGACTCATGCATGGAGAATTTAGTTAGAACTGAAGTGACAAAGTTGGAAGAGTAGTTATGGGAGTTGTTATTTAGTTTAACTCAGTTAAGTGAGTTAAACTCAGTTGTGCTAGTTGTATGTAGTTATAACTGAAGATACAGTAGTGAGATTTTAGTGAATTAATTATTTAATTAATTCATAACTAGATACTTGCTTGCAACTGAACAAATACAACAGTTAACCACTTGCATGTCAGTTCCAGTGGAGACCCAGTGGAAATATAGGTGAAAGGGTGAGATGGACTATCTGTTGTGAGTATAGTGATGCATTCAATGCATCTGACACACATTGGAGATTCCAATGAGTATTGCACAGTCAAGGCAACGCCAATTAGAATTCAATCATAGGTCTTCTTCAGCAGGGATTGCGTAGTGGAGGCAGGCTGTCAGGAGGGAAGAAATTGGTGCATAGATATGCAAATTTCTGCATGACAGTGTGTAATGATTGTTGACTGTAATGAGAGCTTGATGTAGTAAGATTTTTATGAGATTATTACATGGTCCATTGATATACATAATATGCAATAGTTGGGGTTTTTATCTTTAAGCTTTCCTGTTAAAAAACTGTGTTTATGTGCGATTGATTTTGATTCATATGTGTTTTGAAATTGGCGATTTAATTTCCGCAAAGAATTGAGTGGAAGGATTTTGTATTTAACATAAGTTAATTTGTTAGATCAGGGGAGTCTGGTAATATACATGCATCTTGTATAATTTCTACAGTTAGAAATATCTATCCAAGGAATACAACTTTCGAGTGAACAAATGCTCCGAATGTTCAGGACCTGAACAAATGCCAAAAATAGTAAACTATGCTACAATTAAGGAAACTAAAAAATTGAAAGAAACAATGGTGGGGACCCAAGTGGAATAGGCAGGTGGCCACCAATCTCCACTTGGATCAATCCAGCTCCCTCCTTAGAAATAAATTATCCCCATTGCGTTGAGTTCCTCCAAGAGATGAGGAAACTTCGACTAAACTTGGTCATATGTGAGCCACTTGCCTTGGTGCAAGAGTTGGCCAGCTTTGAAAACCTGATACAACTATATCTTTTGCTGGCGAGTGTTATTGATTTTCACATCTATGATCTAATCAGTTTTATCATGTTCCATGTAGTGTGGGTTTAGCGTTGTTGGTGTGAGTTATTATGCAATATCTGATGTGTCCAATAATGGTGGAAAGTATGGCTGAAGATAGTCCACATTGAACACTAGGTGAGGTCTAAGGAATGGGAGAATAATGAGCTCAAACGAATTGTCTCCCAGAACCTTGATAATGGTGTAAGTACTATATAAGAGTGGTATGAGCTTCTCATGAGCTCTAGTTAGGCATTCTTTCTACAAATGCAACAAAACTTCGTTGCCCACCTGGAACTTGTGTGGCACCCATTGTTGATCATGTCGTTGCTTTTACTTGGCAGTAGATTTCTCTAAGATGTTGTGGACCTTCTAGCGGACATGCTAGATGAGTTAAATAAATATGGTGGCTTTATCAGCCTCAGACAATACATGTGAGGAGATTGACTTGATTTTCCCTTTCTATAACAACTCTTGAATTTTCCTCTTGAATATAAGATAATGTTGATAGATTGACCCATTAGGTAGTGGCGTTCTTGGGGTCAGATCAATTAAGTGCTTGACTTGACCCTGTGGGTGAGGAGAACATGTCCTTGTATTCCTCCATGACTTCTTCCATCTGCTACTATCACTCAGGGGAGCCCTATTTGGAGGATGTGGATACAATCTTCTTCTTGCCCTATGGGTGAATCATAATAAAAAAAAATCCTAGTTTGGGAAATAATCTCACTGCATTTCTTCATAGTACTCAAAGAGATGGCAGAAGGTGTTACTACCTCCATTATCTAGTACAACTTATTTCCAAAATTAATAATAATAGAATGATGCCTAGACTCATACACAGCATTTCACTTCCACAAGTATGGTTGGCCTAATAATACATAAAACATATTAAGAGGAGCAACATCACATAGTACCTCACCTGTGAAGGGCCTAATGTTGTATGAAAGGAGACAATGTTGGTTGACGCAAAGATCTCTTCCTTGGTGAAGCCACCTGATGGTATATAGTTGCAGGTGTGTTGTGGTTGGTAGGCTGAGCCGCTTCATGACATCTACTGAAATGAGGTTCTTTTGGCATCCACTATCGACAAGGAATTGTAGCAGAGAACCCTTCATCCACATCTTGGAATGGAATATGTGCTCCCCCTCCTCTGGATCCTCTGGCTCCTCCCTCTGGAGCTTGATAGTGGTAATGGTGGCACTAAGTTCTGCATCATTGATATGCTTCCCTTTGTCATTCCCCTTGTCTGGTTCTAACTTAGAATCAGAACATGCATCTGATTCAGATGCCTTTAGTTCGTCCACCAGCAAATGTTTGGCCCGATAATCTCTTGTGTTGTGAGTGGAGCTGTTATGAAATTCACACCACTTCCCTGTGTCCTTATTTGGCTTTGTGGCATTGTTTTGCATCACCTGGCTTTGGATTTTCCCCTTTTTATGCTCTTCAAGGGTGTATTTCCCTAGCTTCATATTCGCGGATCCAAAGTCTCGCTTCTTTTGCTTAAATTTATGGTCGAACTTGGCGGCATATCAATATGTCGTGCCAAGCGAGGTAATTTATAGGAACTACATTTCCTCCTGAATGTATCTATGCAAAAAGCTGTGGTACTTGAGCACCAAATGTTTCTTTGAATCTTTAATACCCAACTTTGTGCACAGGGTATGGACCAAATTCCTCAACTCATGCACATCTTGATCCCTTTGCTGTTGCACCGTGTCCCATTGGATGTACTTGTACTAATATATCCCCATGGGGTAATATTGTTCGTTGATTCCATCTCTAATCTTAATCTTGGGGGGCAAGCCCCCAAGATCTAAAAATTTTAAATGCCAAAAAAATGAGAGAACACGCCGTAAATAAAAACACAAATATTTTTTTTATTAAAACAGAGAATAACTATAGAAGCTACATTGTGGTGGAAAATATTTCCTTTTACAAGATGTGTCTTGTTACTTATAGCATTTTTTAGTTACAATACCACAGGTAAATTCCATGGGTGGGTAAATACCATGGGTGAATGAATAATATGGGAGAATAAATACCATGGGCAGATGTCTCTTACAATACCATGCGTGGATAAATACATTTGGTGATGAATAACATGGGTGGATACATACCATGGGCGAATGAATACCATGGATATATGTAACTTACAATACCGTGGGAGGATAAATACCATGGGTGGATGAATACCATGGGTGTAGGCCACTTTCCATTTGGATCATTCCTCCCTCCTTAAGAATCAATCGTCCCCACTACGTGAAGTTCCCTCCTGGGAATCATTTGTTGAATATGAAGATCCACTGAACAAAAGGGTTTTGTGTGGTTAACCCATAAGCATGATGAATGAAGTTTCGAGCATAGAAACACCTTGTAATGCTTGTGACCAGCTATGATACTAACAGTGTGCAACCTAGAAAATGGACGTCGATGAAGTGTGAGTTTGTGTACGACCCATAACCATGACAAACGAATATCTGAGGATAGAGATACCCTGTAATGCTTGTGACTAACTGTGATGCTAACAATGTGTGACCTAGAAAATGGACTTCGATGAAGTGTGGGTTTGTGGATGACCCAAAACCATGACAAACGAAGATCCAAGGATAGAGATACCCTATAATTCTTGTGACCAATTTTGATACTAATAATTTATGGCCTAGAAAATAGAATTTAATGAGAAGGATGTTGTGCAGTTGACCCATAACCGTTATGTTGACTATTGATGAAGTAGCGGGTGCCTACATAGCTTGGGGTGGGAGGGCACATCTCCAAAGAACCCAAGCTAAATGCTTCTATGTTGAAACTGATGAATGTGAAATAGGTGCCTACTAAAGTGAGGTGGGAGTGCACATATCCAAAGGGAACCTGCTCTGAATGCTACTCCAGATTTAAAATGGGCATAACTCAATCAATATAACTCAAAAGATTTATTATAGCCAATTTTTGGAAATAGAATGATCATTATGCATCTTCTCATGTGTTTGAAATTGCTATTTGGAAACTCTGGAAACTCATATTCATGCTGCAAATGTCCCTCCATCACAAAGTTTCTAAAAAAATAGTTGATTTTGAATCAATGATAACTCCCTTGTTCAGACTCTAACTCGATCGATTTGTTTTTTGAAATTGGGAGATTTTTCAAGGGGTTATATATATAATCATTTTTCTAAATTTTTTTACTAAAAACTACAAAAAGTGATAGGAGAGTCATAGTCCACGAATTTTCGTTAGAAAAATTGTTGCAACACTACTGATTTTAAATCAGCGATATCTCACTCATCTGGACACCGATTCGATTGATTTTTTTTTGGAAATTGGCTATTTCTTCACAAGGAATCGAGATATTCTATTCGTTTCTGAAAAATTTTCACCAAGCCTTTTATATATTATCTACAAACTTTCCACCCAAAAATGCTTCCTGCAAAAAAATGAAAAAAACAAAAATTCTTCCTGCTTTGCCCAAGAAAGTTCTCCGTGGAGGTCATGAAACTTGCATGGAGTTTGCTAAATCTGGATACAACATGTTTAAAATGAAATATTATTCAAACTATCATTCGCATGGATTCATAACCTGAATCCGATACCACTGATCTAGATCTTGTGGGGGAGGCCCCCAAGATATGAAAATTTGAAATGCCAACAAAATGAGAGAACACACCGTAAATAAAACCACAAAGAATTTTTTTATTAAACATATAATGACTGTAGAAGCTAAATTGTGGTGGAAAATATGTCCTTTTAAAATATGTGACTTGTTACTTATAACATTTTTTAGTTATAATACCACAGGTAAGTTCCATGGGTGGGTAAATACCATTGGTGTGTTGACAAGGATTCTTATGTCTTAATATGTTTTCCTTGATGGAAACTCTCTGGAAAATAATGGAGTATATTTCTTGTGGAGAAGAAAAATAGTTTGCAGAAGGTCTAACTGAAGAAATGTGTAAATTCCAGGAGAAGTTGGTTAATATTCATAATTAAAGGTTCTATGCGAGGGTTAGTACAGGCCAAGTCATGTATACACGCAGATAAGAACGATCCAATTCGCGTATGCCTTTTGCGCTCTAAAATTATAATACCAGGGGGCATTAACATAGTTTTATACCACAATATTGAGCATTATGTCATCTAGTTGATTTTGTCCAAGAATACCATCGACACTTGTGTGTTTTTGGCTCATGGTATTAGGAAAGGCTAAACCTATATAAAGAGAAGAAGTTCATAATGGAAGGTCGTGCATGTGTAAGGGATGATTACTGAATACTTATCTCTGAAGTATATCTGCATGGGATGGATTCTATTTTATGGGTAGATCTAAATATATGATGCACCCTTGGATTCAATGATTGATCAGGATCTATAGACCTAAAATGACTATGTACTTGCATGATCTATTTATGAGATGTTTGGATATGTGACCTGGAACATGTTTGTTGAAGAGAAGTGAAGAAATACAGGTAAGCTTATAGATCTGAATCTTTCGCGGTAATAATATTTACAACTATATATGCTAGTTCATCTCGGTGAAAGCATGTATATACACAGCTTTGTCTTAGATAAAGCATGTATGGAAGTCAGGGTTTTATGAAGATTGCTGAGGAGGTTATCTGTTTAATGCTGCTCTATTTATGTTGTCTATCAATGAAGTCTTCATGTAGATCTGGGTTGTTTGAATACTATATATGCTGCTAAGTTGAATATGTGCAAATCTGATTAATGAATGAGTAAATTGTCTATTGATGCTGACTTAATAAGGGTTCTGCAATTCTAAAAAGATATATGTCTAAAAGCCTTAGATCTGGTTCTGATACTGATCATATTCTGAAATTTCATCATTCTCATATCTATACACAGGTTGGTGTGAAGGAAATCGCGTATACATGCGGGTTAAGTAAAGTGAAGAAGCGTATTCATTTTAAGATAATAAATGATCAGGGTTGAGATTGATTCTGCATGATGGTTATGAAATATGGATTTATTACTGTATTTTGGTTACAGTGATCTCGTTGTTCTGATTGAAGTTTGGGTTAAGTTTATTGGTGTTGATCTTTATGTTGAGTTGTGTTTAAGCTATCAGATCCAATGTGAAAATTGATGAAACTTGGTCTGTATTGGTTTTGAGGGTTGAAGCCTTCAGTGTGGAAGTAGAATCTTCCTTTCAATAGAATTTGGTGTTCTGATTAGGGGGTTGCATCTCCCTTTAGTTTGTGGCTAGTAAACGAGTTCAGGGGTTGGAGCTCCATTCCAGTAGTAGCTAGATAATGAGAGAAGGTTGCAGCCTTCTATAGGTAGATGCATGCGTACATATATGAGTCCACAACAGTACAATATTCTAAGAAGTTTTCCATTTAATAAATATTGAAGACAGAGACGACAACAACGATGGTTTTCTCCTGAATTGGGTTTCCACCTTAAATCCTGGTGTTCATGTGTGATGATGTATTATGTTATTATTGCACAAATTTACTGCTTAAGTATCTGATGCATAATTAATAAGATGGGTTTAAGAATTGTTCTAAAATATTATCTAAACAGTAAATTTATATCAGTATACGTAAGTTTCTGTTATTCTAGTCGCGTATATACACAATTTGGGCTATTCAAAATCACGTATAGAAATCAGTAAGATAAGAGAAAAATATTCTGATTATTGTAAATACTAATTCACCCCCCCTCCCCCTCTCGGTATTTTTCCCAAAAATTGGTATCAGAGCAAGTCATTTTGAAGAACCTTAATTGCTAGAAGGAAGATCATCTAAGATGAGAAATCAAGATGGGACAGCATCTATCAGGAATCCTTTAATCTTCTAGAAGAAAAGAACAAGATCGTACCCTCGGTCTCTTGGAGTAGATGTATGGGCTATAGTTGAAGGAGGTTATCAATATCCAACCTCAGTTCCAGTAGATCCAGTAGCAAGGAAGAACTATGAAACCAATGCAAAGGTAGTCAATGCATTATTGGGAAGTTTGAATGAACCAGAATTTGTCAAAGTCATGCAGTTGAATACAACAAAGGAGATATGGGAAAAAAACATTCTGAGCTATGAAGGTGATGCCAAGGTAAAAATTTCTAAACTCCAAACTCTTATAATTTAATATGAAAAACTTAGAATGCATAATGAAGAAAGCATCACTAGTTTATTTTTAAGTCTAGATGATATTGTATATCATATGAGAAATTTGGGTGAAGCTATAACTGACACTACTCTAGTATAAAAGGTTTTAAGATCTCTAACTCCCAAATTCAAGTCAAAAGTGTCTGATATTGAAGAGAAGCAGGATCTACAAACTCTTACTATTGTTCAACTTCATGGGATTCTGACTGCCTATGAAATGAGGAAAGGAGGTCCATATGAAGTCAAAGAAGTTGTCTTTAGAGCTGCTGCAAAAAGAAATGAAGTAGAAGATCAAGAAGTATCAGGGTATTCTTCAGAAGAAGATGAGACAAATTTAGTAAAGAAGCTACAACTTGGCACTGGAAGGTTCAGAGGTAAGCTTCGTTTTAATTTTTTTTCCCATGGAAGAGTTGGTCATTATGTTTCTAAATGTCCCCATAAATATAATCATGAGAAGGGAAAGGAAGTGGAAAAAGGAAATAAGAAACAATTTATCAATAGAAAAAAATACTATACTCATGAAGATAGTGATGGTCTATCAAACAGTGAAGAAGGAGAATCTGATCAAGATATTAGACTCCTCATGGCTTTTGAAAAAGACTCTAGTGAGACTAAAGATACTTTTATGGATGCTTTATAAGAAAATTATTTTCTTGAAGAAATAAATCAACTCAAAATATGTTTGGAAGAAAACAAAATTTCCATAGATACTCTAAAGAATCAACTTATAGAAAAGGAGAAGCACAATGAGAAATTAGAATGTGAAATAGTAAGTCTAAGAAAGGAAATTGAGAAAGTGAAAACTTTAAATCTTAGATTTGATAAAGGATTTGAAACCTTAGATGAAATTGTCAAGGTAAAACGCTCTCCCATTGTAAAGATAGGTCTTCGATATATCAAAGAATCCTCTCAGTCTTTAGCACCAAACTATCTAAATAGAGCTAAAGACAACCAACAACTTTTTGTCACTCAACGAAAGAACAAAGAGATTTCCCAAGTAAAGCATGATCACTTCAATTCAAGGATGAAAAAGAACAAAAATATCAATAAATAAGTAAACATAAATAGAAGGTTTCATGATAGTAGAAATTTCTTCTTTAATGGACAATATTTCTCATGTCATAATTTTAGTCATAAAGTTGTACAATGTGTTGCATACAAAACCATCATGACTAGAGAAGCTAGAAAGCAAAGAAATGAGGTTGGAGTAAAGAAGAATACTTACAACAAATTTTCTCCTCTTCAAGGTGAAATTGAATTTTCTTATTGCAATAACTTTGGACATGAAGATTCTAAATGTAGGACCAAACTTTAGCCAAAATAACATATATCCACAAATTCCAAGGTATGGAGAAAGAAGGACTCACTGGTTGAAAGTTGTGGCATTGTGTTATTTGCAGAAGGAGAAGAAAATAAATGGTACATTGATAGTGGATTCTCAAAACACATGACAGGTGATAAAAATAAACTTCTTTTATATAATGCATTAGAGAAAGAAAATAATGTTACTTTTGGAAATGACTCTCCTGATATCATTAAGGGTAAAGGTTCTGTGTTTCTAAAATAAAATGTTAAAGCTAACAATGTCATGTATGTGCATGGGTTAAAACATAACTTTTTGAGTGTAAGCCAAATGTGTGATCAAGGAAATGAAGTTTTCTTTAGTTCAAAAGAATGTGTAGTACGTGAACTTGACACAGGAAAAACGGTAATAAAAGGAACTAGAACACTAAGAAATCTTTATATATTGAAAGGTGGCCAAGAGAAATGATACTTAGGTAAATCTACATAAATTTGGTTATGGCACAGAATATTGGGACATTTGAGCTTCTCCCAAATAATAAAATCTAGTAGACTCAAAGTTGTTCGTGATCTTCCCAACATCACTCTGACTGAAAGTACCATATGCAAATCACGCCAATTTGGTAAGAAAAGAAGGTTGCAATTCAATACCAAATAAGGATCAACAAGTAAGCCTCTTGAAATTATACATACTGATCTATGTGGTCCCATAAGGAAACAGTCACCTCGTGGAGACAAATACTATATTCTATTTATTGATGACTTCTCTAGAATGTGTTGAATTAGTTTACTGAAACATAAAGATGAAGCATTTGAAAATTTTAAGATCTTCAAAGCTCTGGTTGAAAATGAATTAGATCTAATAATCAAATTTCTTAGTTCTAATCGAGGAGGAGAATATATATCACATGAATTCTTTGATTTCTGTGAAGATTATGGCATAAAAAGACAGTTTTATGTAGCTATAACTCCACAACAAAATGGCGTGACAGAAAGAATGAATAGAAGATTTCAATGGATGGCTTGTGCTATGCTTGATGAATCTGGGACTCCTGATACATTTTGGGGAGAATCAACACATACTACAGTAAATATTCTCAACAAGGCTCATGTTCATGTGAACAGTGATAAAACTCCTTATGAACTCTGGTATGGTAATCTTCCCACTGTCAAGCACTTTAGATTTTTTGGAAAAAAATGTTTTATCAAGAAAAATGATGAAAAACTTGGTAAGTTTGAGCCTAGACCAGATGAAGGAATATTTCTTGGTTACTCTTTTAGAAGTAAAGCATATAAATGTTACAATAAAATACTTCGGAATATTGTTGAATGTATTGATGTTGTAATTGATGATTCTCTCACAACTCCTAAAAGTGAAATAACAACAACAAGTGAAGATGATGATGATGTATTTTCCCTCATAAAATAACAAAAAATATAGAAGGAGAACCCAGTGAAGCACCGGAAGAAGATATATCATAAAAGACTCCATCCAAGTATGTTCAAAAGAATCATCCAAAATCTTAGATTCTGGGAGAAAATGGATCAAGTGTCCAAACAAGAAGAACTCTTGTAGGATCCCCTAGCTATCTAGCATTATTATCCACTATTAAACCGCAAAATGTAAATCAAGCTAGTAAATATGAATGTTGGATTCAAGCCATGAATGAAGAACTTGATCAGATTGAAAATAATCAAAATTGGGAATTGGTTCCAATACCTCATGATAAAAATGTTATTGGAACAAATTGGATATTCAAAAATAAGTTAAATGAAAATGGAGATGTCATTAGAAACAAAGCTAGACTTGTTTGTAAAGGGTATGCTCAACAAGAAGTTATAGAATTTGAAGAAACATTTGCACCTGTAGCCAGACTTGAAGCCATAAGAATATTTCTTGCTTTTTCAAGTTTTCAACAGTTCAAAGTTTATCAAATGGATGTAAAATCTGCTTTTCTCAATGGTGATCTAGAAGAATAAGTTTGTATAGAACAAACAGAAGGATTCATTCTTCGAAATGATGAAACACTTGTTTACAAAATTAAAAAGGCTTGTCTCAAACAGGCTCCTCGGGCATCATACTATCGTCTTGACAAATATCTTCAACAACAAGGTTTCACAAAGGGATCTATTGATAATAACTTATAAACAAAAATTGACAATGACAAACCATTGATTATTGTTGTGGATGTTGATGACAAAATTTTTGGAAGTAATGAAGATTCCATGAGTCAGAAATTCTCTTCTGTTATGCAGGAAGAATTTAAAATGTCGTTACTTGGGGAACTAGCATATTTTTTTGGCTTACAAGTGAAACAAGAAATAGATGGCATATTTCTATCACAAGCAAAATATCACAAGAAAATTCTAAAGAAGAATGGTGGAATATTGCAAACCTGTGAGTACTCCAATGGTAACTGGATGTAACCTTTACATCAGTTCTCATGATAATTCTCCCATGGTGAATCAACTAGAGTATAGATCTATGATTGGAAGTCTGATTTATCTAATCGGGACAAGACGAGACATTACGCATGCAGTTGGGATTATTGGACGATTCCAAGTTAATCCAAAAGAGTCACACCTTCAGGATGTAAAACTAATATTAAAATATATTCAAGGGACTCAAGACTTTGGTCTATGGTATCCAAAGAATTTTGATCACTCTCTTCATGCTTACATAGATGCAGATTGGGCTGGAAATGTTGATGATCGTAAAAACAAAAGTGATGGTGCATTCTACATGGGGCCCCGATTAGTATCTTGATTTAGTAAGAAACAAAATTCTATTGCCTTATCTACAACATAAGAAAAATATGTGGCTGCTGCATCATGTTGCACACAACTTCTTTGGACTATGTAGAAATTACAATATATTCAAATCAAATTTTTACCTCCTATCTCCATCTTATGTGATAATACAAGTGCCATTAGTATCTCAAAAAATCATGTTATGCATTCCAAGACCAAGCACATTCCTATCAAGTATCACTTCTTACGCGATCAAGTGTTTGAGAAAAAGATTAAATTGGAGTATGTTCCCTCCAAAGAACAAGTTGGTGATATATTTACTAAACCTCTTCCCAAGGATGCATTCAAATATCTCAGACAGAAGCTGGGAGTTGTCTTTGCCTCTCTTATCAATTCTGCTTAAATATCGGAAGATTAAATTCGGTACATTGGTTGCATAAAGGAAAATCGTGTATATACGTGATTTTCTATGCATAAAACGGCATATGGTTTTTGCTGACAAAATTTCTATGGATCAACTTTCAAAAAATTTTGTGGTGTTGTTGGGTAAAATTTGTTGTTCTAATATTTTTCTTACAATACCTTTCCTTGATATTTATCTCCTTGATAAAGATGCCTTGATGAATTGGTTGCTGAAGGTGTTCAGGATGCAAAGGTTTAGGGGGAGCACTTTCCTTGCGGAAAAGAGTGCATTGTTAGCACTATGTTGGTTTCTGTTATGATCTCCTCTTTGAGATTATTTGGTCTTGGATATATATAAAAATTCATATATGTTATTTGATGAAAAGGTCATGTTGAGACATATGGTGTAAAATTGTTATTTTTAGTCATGTAAGGAATTGTTTAAATTTGTAAACCCACTTGGTTGGGTAGTTGAGTAAAATATGTAATTCCACTGGTTGGATCATTAATGTAAGTATGAATCCTTGGTGATAGGATTGGTCATACTCGGTTGAGTTAAAGAGTCATGTATTTCATTAAAAATTATGTCTGCATATGCTCGGGGGGAGAAATTTCCTGCCCTTTGCTCTTGATGTCAAAGGAAGAGAGTGTTTGATGTTTGAATACTTTTTATGTATCTACAGGATGTGGTGATCAGACTCAATCATGGTTTCCATCAAGTCCAAAGGGGGGGATTTTTGGTAAGGATTCTTATGTCTTAATATGTTGTCCTTGATGGAAACTCTCTAGCAAATAATGGAGTATATGTCTTCTGGAGAAGCATAGTATTTTTTAGAAGGTTTAACAGAAGAAATGTTTAAATTCCAACATAAGTTGGTTAATATTCTTAATTAAAGGTTCTATACGTGGGTTAGTACATGCCAAGTCACGTATACAGGCAGATAAGAACGATCCAAGTCGCGTATGCTTTTTACGTTCTAAAATTATAATACCACGGGGCATTACCATGGTTTTATCCCACAATATTGAGTGTTGTGTCACCTATTTCATTCCATCCAAGAATATCATTGGCACTTGTGTGGTTTTGGCTCATGGTATTAGGAAAGGATAAACCTATATAAGGAGAAGAAGTTCATAATGCAAGGTGATGCATGTGTAAGGGCTAATTACTGAATACTTCTCTCTGAAGTATATCTGCATGGGATGGACTATATTTTATGGCTAGATCTGAATCTATGGTGCACCCTTGGATACAATGATGGATCGGGATCTCTAGAACTAAAATTACTATGTATTTGAATGATCTATTTATGATATGTTTGGATCTATGACCTGGCACATGTTTGCTGAAGATAAGTGAAGAAATATGGGTAATTCTATAGATATAAATCTTTCTGTAGTAATAATATTTACATATATATACGTTATTTCATCTTGGCGAAAGCACTTATATACAGAACTTTGTCTCAGATAAAGCGCATATGGAAGTCAGGGTTTCTTGAAGCTTGTTGAAGAGGTTATCTGTTTAATGCTGCTATATTTCTGTTATCTGTCAATGAAGTCTTCATGTAAATCTGGGTTGTTTGAATACTGTATATTTTGCTAAGTTTAATATGTACAAATCTGATCAATGAATGAGTAAATATGTCTATTGATACTGACTAAATAAGGGTTCTGCAATTTTGAAAAGATATCTGTCTAAAAGCCTCAGATCTGGTTCTGAGACTAATCATATTCTAAAATTTCAATATTCTCAGATCTATACGTAGGTTGGTGTGAAGGCAAGCGCGTATACACATGGGTTAAGTAAAGTGAAGTAGCGTATGCATTTTAAGATAATAAATTACCAGGGTTGAGATTGATTGTACATGATGATTCTAAAATCTGGGTTTATTACTATATTCTGGTTATAGTGATCTCACTATTCTGATTGAAGATTGGGTTAAGTTTATTGACGTTGATATTTATGCTGAGTTTTGTTGAAGCTATCGGATCCAATGTGAAAATTGATGACACATGGTCTATAGTGGTTCTGAGGGTTGAAGCCTTCAGTGTGGAAGTAGAAGCTTCCTGTCAGTAGAAGCTAGTGTTCTGATCAGGGGGTTGAAGCTCCCTTCCAGTAGTGGTTGGTAAATGAGTTCAGGGGGTTGGAGATCCCTTTAAGTAGTATCTAGACAAAGAGAGAAGGTTGCAGCCTTCTGCAGGTAGTTTCCTACATACTGATATGAGTCTTCATTAGTACAATATTGTAAGTAGTTTTCCATATAGTAAATATTGAAGACAAAGACGACAGCAGTAGTGGTTTTCTCCCGAATTGGGTTTCCACCTTAAATCTTGGTGTTCATGTGTGATTCTTTTGTGTGACGATGTATTCTGGTATTACTGTTGAACTATCTGATGCATAATTGATAAGTCGAGTTTAAAAATGTTTCTGAAAGATTATCTAAACAGTAAATTTATCTCAATATATGCAAGTTTCTGTTATTTTAGTCGCGTATATACGTGAGTTGGGCTAATCAAAGTCACATATAGAAATCAGTAAGAGAAGAGAAAAATATTGTGTTTATTGTAAATTTTGATTTAACCCCCCCCCCCCCCCCCCTCTTAGTATTTTTCCCAAGAGGGTGAATGAATACTATGCGTGAAAGAATACCATGGGCATATGTCCCTTACAATACCATGGGTGGATAAATACCATGGGTGAAGAGTACCATGGGTGTATTCCATTTACAATACCATGGGGAAATACCAAGTGTGGATGAATACCATAGGTGGATACATACCATGGGTGAATGAATAAAATGAATAGAAGTAACTTACAATACCATAGGTAGATAAATACCATGGGTGGATGAATACCATACGTATAGGCCACTTTCCATTCAGATCAATCTCAGAAATAATTCCAAGTGGGTACGGTTGAGAACAGAGAGGGTTACATCTTATCATTTTGCTCACGGTAGGTTTCTCACCAGTCTTTGAAATGGGGGAAATATTTGAGGAGTGAAAAATTAATGTTTTCTTAGTCGGAGAAATCATAAACCGAGAAATACCCTTCCAGAAAATTCAAGCATCTATCTACAGCATTTGCAACTATCTAGCCTTCAAATACAGGAATGTCAAAGTTGACTTGTACCTTGAAAAGAGTGGTTCCTCCAGAGTGGTTGTCGGATGCATATGCACCAATGGTGGCCATTCGTTGAAGGATTTTGGAAAATTTATTCATAATCATGTTCCTTTGTTTCTTGAGGGCCTACTCAGGCAATATTTTTATAGGATCTCATGCTCCCTCATCTTTTTTTTCTTCCTCCATGGGCAGTCGTTGGGGTTTGCGAGGCCGATATTGCAAAGGTTCAAACCAGATCAAGCTCTAACTCCTTATACCCCGACCTCGTTGGGGATGTTAGTGCCAATATTACCAGTGATCAAACATGCTCGTTCAATTTATTTGCTAGTAGTCCTAGGTCAAAAAATTTCTCTTTTCAAACAAAATTTTCAAATAAATTTTGGTCATTACATATGGTCTAGGTTAGAAATGCTACTCCCTCATTCCATCCATGACCATCATCATCTCAAAGTTCATGTCACTCATTTTAATTGAAAGTGTTAAGTCAGTCATTCCATCTCCATGTAATTATGTATCTAGGTCTCTTTGGTTTTCCACTAAAAAGTCCAAAAATGTCACCAAAGAGGGAAAACAAGGTTTCATTTTCATCAAATCAGTATTTTAAAGGAAGTATTCATAGTTAGGAGGATAAGTAAGACACTTTGTCTTATTTCAAAACCTATTTCATTGTCAAATTGTTCTAAAAAGGGTTTAAAAGATAAAAGAGGTCAAATTTATATCAAAGGCTTTATTCTAAAGTATAGGCTTATTAGTGCATTTCATCCAAATTTTGAGAAAATTTATAAAAATTCACTAATAGCTTAAGGTTTTATTTCATGATGTCCCTATCCAAATTTCGGAGGTATTATGCATTTTATCCAAGCTCAAGGGTCATTTCCATCAATTTCTACCGTTTCTACAATAGTAAGTAAGCATGTGACATCCTCCTCAAGTAAAAATTATCAAGAATTGTGTTGGTTTTATTGCTTACCTCCTTTTCCACTACATTCTCACTTTTGTTTATCATTGGATGGTTTCAGTGAAATAAATCCTAACCCTACCATATATACCCTCATACATCTTCCCTAGACCATATTCTATCATTCCCTACAATTCACAGTCTCCCTACATTTCATTCCCATCAAATCCTAATTTCATACTATTTTTCTATTACAAAATTAGGAAATCCCTGTGTTTTCCTAATTTTATCACCTCCATTACATCCATTTCACCAAATTTCACCTGTGTTTTGAAGACAATACGCAACCCTACCTCTTGAAATTTTCTAGGAAATTTTTTTAGCTTCATTACCCTTCATTTCATCCTCCAAACTTACCCTATCCATGTCCTCTATTTTTCCAAATTTACAGTCAACATACCCACTGAATCTAAACACCCATGGTTTCATTTTTTTTATAGACATTATGGAAAGTGAAAAGAAAATCCAAAAAGGAGGGCACCGCATCAGATTTGAGCCCTCCACCTTGCAAGAAGTCAACACATCACCTTTTTCCAAAGGATTCTTTGAGAGGACTGGATGCTTGAGATTATGTGAGAAAATCATGGAAGAAAGCTATAATCTCCAATTAACTAGCTTATTTTCTCAACTTTCAGTATGGGAAAAATCATCATTGCAGGTGTAGAGTTAAATTTATCAGCATATGTGATCTCTTGTAATATCCAAAAATGGAATAATGCATTGATACACAAACACAATATTTGAAACATAGAAAATATACATAAAATTATAATCCACACAGATATAGACAGAATAGGTGAGCCATTTTATTAATATTGGATATGGATTTACTTACAATAATGTACAAAAGTAAGGTACTCTAGCCAAAGAGATGGCCTAGAATGACCCTACAAGTCTGCTACAGCAAGCACTATGTAAATGGAGAGCTCCATGAAGCAATACTGTATTGTCCCTTTTGCTGATGATGCACATATAGCTGCCAAAAATGGAAATTCATATCTCTGGAGCTCAAGATCTCTGATGATGCCAATATTTGAGATCTGGGCTCTATGATGGCAACCCAAGATAACACAGAAAGGAAATTCCAAATATATGAGATTTGAAATTTACCCTCTTTGGGTTTTATCCCTGATTTGCTAGGTTATGTAGATCTGAAGCTAGATCTGATCATATGATGGTTGTAGTATGATGTAAAACTAGATCTAAGCTTTAAGGACTGATCCCTCCTTCAGATCTCCAAGCTAGCAGCTTGATATCTTGTCTCTTCTTCCTCATCCTCAAAATGCAGCAACTGAATATGCAACTGCTGAAGAAAATGCATTGTACAAGAGGGAGAGACTCAATCCTGATGTAAAATGCAGAAAATAATCTCGAGGCTAATGGAAATGGTGATGGAAAGGTGAGGGGATGATCCCTCATAGGATTCCTAGCTGAAGTGCTGGAAACTTCCTTCCTCCTCTAGATCTACAATGATGGACTTCACAATAATTGATGGGACTGCTGTTTATAGGAGGTCAATAATATTTGGCTTGATTCTAGATCTATAATGAATCTCTTGGAATTCCTATCTTGAAGCTCAGGGTGATAGGAATAATCCTTCACTATTTCTACAGTTGAAATACTGAAGACAACCTCCTCCTCCCAAAATGATCTTCAGAAATAACGCAATTTTTTCATATGGATATTCTGCAGAGAGTAGGAACACTATGGAACCAATTCTTAATGATGAAATGGTAGAACAGAATGCCTTCCCAGAGTAGGCACACAAGTCCCCCATGGGTAAGGGTGGGATTCCCGCTCGGGAACACCCTGTGCTAAACAGCACTGCAGACCTAACTAAACAACATAAGGGTGCATGGAATGTCAAAAGACAACTCCAGATCTAAACATATGATAAAATCATAAACTAAAGCCTACCTTCTATGTTGCCTTATTATCCATTATATATTTTATGATCCTTCCCATGCCTTGGCCCACCTCTAAACTGTGTCGTCCATGTGGACATAATCCTCCATGTTTTAATGTGTTGTCTCTCCAAGTCCTCCATCATGTCTACATGTAATGTGAACCCCCTCCATAATGTGTGCATTAAATGCACAAATTATTCCATAACTCATCATTAATTCTCTATGATCTTACATTAGATTCCCTCCATGATATTAGTTGACTGCTTCAACCTCCATGATCTTTCTCATTAATGAGACATGACCTCCACTCCTTTTACATTAAGTAGATGCTCCACTAATCCATTATGTAGATATAGATCTGAAATATCCACATACACACATAAAAAGTGGATTTTATTTATCGTTGGGGTTTGTGCATCCCTCCACCATCATATTTACTTAATTAATTAGGAAAATTAAGAACTCTAATATTCCAATTGTCTTGTGGAAAATTGGGAATATTACAGTCCTCCCCAGAAAAATGTTTCTTGTCCTCAAGAAACTACAAAAGTGGATGCTACAACAAACATCCTCCCTCCAAATGACATCCTCATATGGAAGGCCTCCTCCATTTGCTGCAATGTGTTATGCATGTTTGGTTCCCAATTTGTCTCTTAAAAATGCATAGAATGACCTCCAACTATGTAGTTAGATGTCCTTCTTTCTCCAGGAAGTACCAAGTGACAACCATAAGCTGCCCAAAATCATCATAAATATATGAGATAAATTATATAAAGTGGCTCTTTCCAGAAAGGAAAATCTCCATCTCACAATACATCTCTTCATCCCATGCTTTATGAAGTAGATTGAGCATTGACATGCCCTCATCCTTAGCTAGTTGGCCTTGTTGGATCCAAACATCATTCCAACATTATGAAAAAGAAGAAATATATACATATGGGTAGAAAAATATGTAAAACTATATTCTCCCAATAGTAAACACTGGAGTAGGACCTCCTACTGCCATCCTCCATCTCCACCATGCAATATGGACAAGCCTGCAAACTCCCCCAAAAGCAACCAAAGAAACAAGATATCTTGTTGCTTTTTCACCTCCTCATGTGCACCATGGAGTAAAAACATATTAATAGACATGTGGGATGTCACATCAGCCCAATACAAGTAAAAACCATCAATACACATCACGAGAGTACCATGCCAAGTTCTTCATAATACAAAACATATAGACATAGGAGATGTCATGTGATGGCCAAAATCTCTCAAGGACAACCAAAGTAAACATGCCTTCTTTTGATGAATTCTGGCATTGATACATAAGGCATGAGTCAAAGTAATATGAGCTATTGGGTGGTAACCATACTCATCCAAGAGAAGCTAGTGCACCCATGCCTCCTTCTTCATTACATGAGTGTTATTCAAGGCATGGATTAAAGAAATAGGAGCCTCTGGGTAGTAACCAAAATCACTCAAGAGAAACCAACAGAACCAAGCTTCTTGTTGGCCGATGTCATATATATGCAAGTGGTCTTGTAACCCCTTGCTCATCATCCTCACTCACTCATCCCAATGTGGATGGTGAATAATTTTTTGCAAAAACATGGTATCCTCCCATTGTAGAATACCATCCACGTCAAACTGATGAAGAAAATTTCACTCCATGTTGGCGAGAAATCAGGTCTCGCGGACAAGACCTAGGTTCAAGAGTTGTGGCCAACAAAGGGGTCCGGTGTAGTCTAGGAACACGCCGGCATTTTCACCCTGCTCAGGAGAGCAGTGCGTCTCACCCAAGGTGTGCCGCAACCACATGCAAAAGGGGATGAGATCAAGGGCAAGGAAAAAACCCGCAACTAAAGAGAGACGGTTCATCCATTCATATATAAAGTTATATGCGCAAGATTACTTAATAAGCATTGCAGACATTCATAAATAAAATTTTAAAGCGGCGTAAACGCATTACATGCACACGAACACCTTATTGAGACAACAACCTTCTATTATATTAATCTCTTGGCCCAATACATGATTACATGGTAATCTTCCTGTTAGCTCTCAAAGCTGATACCGATGAATCTCAGAACAGAAGGGTAGAATCGAGAAGATAAGAACCCATATCAAGCACATGTTTGAATCCTCCGCAGCTGCTCTGCGCGTCCTTCCTTGTCTCTGGCCTCGCGACTTCTTCAGTATGCATTCAACTCTTTAGCCTCCTCCCTTTTCAGCTGGGTGACTGTTATTTATTCACCCGCTCTCGCGACTATCGGCTCCTCTGCGTCTTCACTTTGGCTTCTCTCAGCTTCTCTTCTGATGTCTGCGTGTTCCACTCTCTGTTTTCTGCTGTGTTTCCTTCATCTGCACGTATCTCCATGCTATCTCCAGCTATTGAGTGCTTCCGCGCCACCTTGATAGCTCCGCAACTCCTGGTAGTTGCGGCGCGGTCGCAGTTGCCATGTGTATTTATTCCGCGACTCAAAAAGGGTCAAAACTCAAAATTTCTTGGCCAAGATGTCAAAACTAAGCAAAACAAGGGCCCCAACAGGCCCCGACCACAATTCTTTGACTCGTCTGCGAGTCAATCACAAATAACAGTTTCTATTTCCATTACCCCGCTGGCGCCCGTACTCTGCTCCGCTGTGCCTTCCCCCTGCGCCCTTTCCTGCTGTGCTCTGCCACTTGCTGGTTCAAACAAGGGCCCCAACTCCGGGACCCGGCGGAGCGCTGAATCTCTAAGCTTTGTGAAGGCCGCCACTGCTTGCTGCCATTCCTGCATAAGCAAGTCGGCGTCTTGAGAGATTCGGTTGGCGGCGGCTTCGTCTATGGGCGTCGGGGCAGCCCCGAACAGGGTGGCGAGCTGGGCTTCTGCCTTGGCATCCAGCTGGTGCATAGCGTCAGTATGGGTGCGAAGGGGCGGACGAATCTCCCGGATGACGTGCTTGGCCGCTGCTGATTCAGCCTCAGTCTGCTGCATGTGAAGTTCCAGCTCGTCCGACTAGGCGTAGAGCTGATCTAACCTTGCAGGGTCCGTGGTTGCCTGAATGTCCCGGGCAATCTGTTGCAGCTAGGCAACGATAGGCTGCGTCTTGACCGTTAGCGCGAGGGAGCATTCCTGTAGACTTCGCAGAAGGGCAAAAGCTGCGGCTGCAGTGGAATGTAGATTGGCTTGCATACTGACTGCCTGCGTCTGTTTGGCAGTCACCTGTCCTGAATGGTCCCTGGGTGGATCTGGAAGGGTAGGCCGTGCGGCTAACGCCGCTTGGAGTTCTTGGTTCTCCCTGCAAACACTAGTGAAAACTTCCCTGAGGCGGTGAGCCTGTAGTGCTATACTGTCCTCCTCTATACCAGCAGGGAGTGGGGCATAGTGAGCCCTTGCAGCAGGCCATACACTGGAGAGCGCCTGAATAACAATGTTGGCCTGCTCCTGGAGGTTGGTCTTTTCCCGCAACAACTGATTGCGCTGTTCAGTAAGCGCCGTGATCTGATTCCACTACTCGGTGCACCGCCACTGTAGCTCTATGTGGATCTGCTCGGCCTTGAGGGCCGCCCGCTGAATGAGCAGGTACAGCTGAGCTGGACTCCATTGTTCTGTAGTGGTCGTGCTGGGTGTGCCCTGCTCCGGCACCCTCTCCTGTGACGGTTGGTGGCTGGCCGCTGCTCGGCCGGAAGTTTCTGGAGGATGGACCGGCGTCTACTGCTGCACTGAAGTGGCCATCTCGGGCTCCGGACGGTCGTGCTGCGTGGTCTGTTCTAGAGGAGGGGCAGCCGAATCAGTCCCCCCATTCGTGAACCTGCTAGATATAGTAGCATGAGGGTCCGGGGCCGTGGCCACGGGGTCAACCGGTCGTACCACGGCTGCAGTACTAGAGGTGACTTCCATCCCATGGTCACCTCCGAAAAGGTCCCGGATCAACGAATCTGATAGAGTGGCTGATGAGTTGGATGGATTGGGGGAGGTGGCATGTGGTCGGCCGGTGGGAGCAGTGGACAGAGTGAAAGAAGTGGGAGGGAGGCGAAGGTTGAGGAACTCTGCCGGATCGATCAGAGGTTCCTCCGGAATCAGAGTTGCTGTGGGCGAAGTGACTGGTGGATCATCGACAGTCAGATCCACCACTGGATCTGTAGCAGTAATGTGGGCCCTCTTGGATGGAGGTGGGTCGGCGGAATCAGGTTCGGGCCCCGGTTCACCCATTGGTGTGATGAGGGGGGTGGCAGAAGTGAACAGATTAGTGGGAATGGGGGAAATGAGGGGGGCGGTGTTGGAGGGACCACGAGACCGATTAATATGAAATTCAACAAAAGAAGGAAATATAGGGGCACCACTTGAAGCGACCTGGGTGGCCACGTTAAGTCGTCGTACCTGGTCGTTGAGGTGCTCGACGATCGGGACCAGCGCTGGAGGGAGATCCGGGGCGGTCTCAGCTGCTTCCTATGGAGGGTCCGCTGCAACCTGTGAGGACCCCGCTGCGCCGGTCGCGGCTGGCCGCTGTGTCGGCAGCATCCCCTCAAAGTTATAGCGAGTGATCCCGTCTTGGACGTGCTTGACGACCCCCGTCCACGCAGAAACCTCTCGGTGGAAGGTGTCGTCATTCAGCTGGAACCGGAGGGGTGCCATGTGAAATGTAGCGGCCGGCACGCAAGTTGGCTGGATGAAGGTGTGCCTGTGGCTGACCCCAAACCACACCTGCTCACTATACTCATCCAGCAAGGGCCTGGGCACCCACTGCTGGTTGGCCACGACATCGGTCATCATCCCGTACCACGCCCGGAACGCTGCCGCGTTCACCTGTTTGGTGCTGGGATCCATGGACACCTGCCAGGGGGTGTACTTCATCGCCAAAGGCTGGCTTATGGTCGTCTCCGCCGGCTCCCGGATGGGAGGAAGGTGCCATTTCCACATGGCAAAGGCTAAAATCAAGTAGCCGTAAATGAAAGTGGTGGTACGCCTGTAATTTTCTTCGCAGGCCGCGAAGAGTTCCTTCAACACGAAAGAGCACCAGTTCAACTTAGCGCCCCGGGTGCAGTGCTCTGCAATGGAAATTGTGTCCAGGGTGCATTCACCCTTCGTATATTGGCGCATCGTCTTGCTAGCATCAGGTAGCAAGAAAACCGGATTTCGGGTTTGTTGATCAGGTCAATCTTGGCACCTTTGCCACCCCGGCGATTGCCATACTTGGTATACAGGTCGGCGTCACCCGACTTCTGGGCGCGCTTAGAGGATGTCTGGCCAGCAGCGGAGACATCTGCACCGTTTTGGGACAGCCCTGTAAGCCGATGAATGTCCTCGGCATGAATTGGGATTTCTTCGTTGAGCCACAGGGACCCGTTCTGTACCCAACTGAGGAGGAACCGGGTGCATTGCAGAGCCGGTCCCGTAGTGCCGAAGACGGGAAGAGACCTCAAATGCATCAAGGTCGACTGCTGCAGGCCCCTGAATTCTTCTCGCATCCGACTGTGGGAGCTGCTGCCTGGTGTGTAATGGTGCTCCATGTAAGTCTGCCAATGGAGGTGAGGAAACTCGGCCGGGTCGGACAAGTTGGCGTCCATACATGCTGCATTTTCATACTTGGCGACCAGCGACTCTACGCGGTGAATTTTGCTGTCTAACGCTGGTTCAGGGATAGATACGATAGCTCTCGGCATCTTGGCGCGCCGCTGGTAAACTTGGAGTGTTCTTCTGGAATTCTCTGCTGAATGCGGGGCGCGTCGATGCTGCAAATGCTCTGGAGACGCTGCAACTTCCAAATTGAACTGGTCCGTCATTCTCATGCTGTTGATCTTCATGAAAATTATGGCATCCGCTGGCACGCGCGGAGTTGATGAGACTCCATAACGGCAATTAATTCTTGCTATCCTTCGGGACTGCGATAATTGTGCGATCAATCGTGTGCCTGTATGTAATCTGATAGTTGCTGACGGCGTCATGGGAGAAGGGCGGACTCGACGGCTAAGGGAACTGCGGGTGATGGCAAATGATTACGGTACGATTACTGTCTATTATGGGAATTTATGAACAAATCTGAGTGATCCTACGGACTGACAAAAGGACTGACGGAAATGACCTGGACTGACACTGGCACGAGGATGGATCCTACGTGAACGACACACTGGACTGGCGCGGTGACATGCTGGACTGGCGCTGCGACACGCTGGACTGGCCAGCCCCGACCCTAGTCGGTTGCGGTATGGTTACTGCAACTGACTTTTTATTTGACTGATTACAAATGACCGGAAAAGACTACCTACGCTCATCCCGGTTGCGGGAGAGTTATTCAACTACGCTACTCTACGGGTTCTCTCGGTTGCGAGAGTTATTAATGAAAAGTGAGAAGGTACCTACTCTTGGTAGGGTTTCAGGCGTGTGCCATTCACCCACCCAGGAAGAACTGTACCGTAAAGCTGTGCCAACCGAACGGCGCCTGAGTCGCGGATCTCGATGACAAAGTACGGTCCCAACCAGTGCATCTAGAGCTTGCCTGGAAACTTCTGGAACCGGCTGTCGTACAAAAGAACCTTGCCGCCAACTTGGAAAGCTTTAGTTTTGATGTGGCGATCGTGCCATGCTTTCTGCCGGGCCTTCTCAACCCTCTGGTGGAATTTTGCGAGGAATCGAGCCTCATCCAGCTCTTGTAGCTCCTGGAGGCGTTCCCGAAGTGACGCCTCTTATGAGAATTGAAGGGACGTTGCGATCAAAAGGCTGGGTACGGTGAACTCGGCGGGAATCACAGCTTCCCGGCCATACACCAGTTGGAATGGCGTCTGGTTGGTCAAACGTTTTACCGTGGTCCGGTAAGCCCATAATGCCGCTGGTAGCTGCTCGTCCCAGTCGTCCCGCTGAGCATTGCAAATTTTAGTCAAGCCCTTTTCAAGAATCTTATTGAAGGCTTCCACCGTACCATTGGCCTATGGGTGGTATGGGCTACTTTTATGATGTTGAATCATAAATGTGTCCAGTAGTGACTTGACCGTGGCATTAATGAAATGCGTACCCTGATCGTTGGTTAGGCTCCGTGGGCAGCCAAAGCGGCTGATGATGTGTTCGAAAATGAAGCGGGCAGCGGTTTCTGCCGAGCAGTCGCGTACCGCTGCTGCCTCAGCCCACCGTGTGAGGTAATCTGTTGTAGTAATGATGTACCGGGCTTTGGAATGGCGAGTGATTGGTGCGATGGGGCCTACAAAATCAACAACCCACTTTTCGAACGGCCGCAACACATGCACTGGGTGTAGCGGAAGCTCGTCCCTGTGCGAAGGCCTTCCCGTCCGCTGGCAGACATCGCAATGCTTCACATAGGCCTTACAGTCTGCATGTACCATCGGCCACCACAGGCCAGCTTGAAGCACCTTCCTTGCGGTAGGTTTTGCACCCACATGCCCTCCCGCAACACCACTGTGACATTCCCACATCACTTCTTCCCGTTCATGGTCAAGAACGCACCTGCGCAACACCTCATCCAGCCCCAATTTGTACAGCTGCCCCGCGATCAATTGGTAGTCGGCCGCCCGGACAACAAGGTGGAATTTCTGAAGTGGGGTGTAATCTTCAGGGCACTTTCCCGTGGTCAGATACGTGGCAATGTCATCCAGGTAATCTGGTACTGCTTCAACTCGGAAGAGGTCAGCATCCGGAAGCTGATCGTCCAACGGGCCTTCATTCTCCCCCGTCTCCAACCTGGATAAGTGGTTGGGACCAACATTTAACTTGCCCGGCTTGACAATCACCTCAAACATGAACTCCTGAAAAAGTAGAAGCCATCGACAGATTCTGCCTTCCAACACAGGCTTATTCACCAGGTATTTTAATGCAGAATGGTCCGTGAAGAATGTAAATTTGCCGCCCAGAAGATAGTGGCGGAACTTCTGGAGAGAGTACACCATCGCCAACGCCTCCCACTCGGTCGTGGTGTAGTTCTTCTCCACATTGGATAGCTGTCGGCTGGCGAAGTATACAGGGTGGTCAACTGTCGTTTCCCCGGGTTGCGCCAATACAACTCCAAGTGCAATTCCGGACGCATCAATGTGCACATGGAACTGCTTATCCCAGTCGGGATGAACAAGTATGGGTGTCGTCGCCATCTTCTCCTTCACTGTGTCGAGTGCCCTCCTACACTCCTCCGTCCACTCAAATGCTTCTGACTTCCGCAACAGTTTCTCCAGAGGGGCAGTGATTTTGGCGTAGTTGCGGATAAACCGCCTGTAGTATCCTATGTGCCCGAGCAGTGCCCGCAACTGCTTCACGTTCTCGGGGGCCTCCATGTGGACGATGACCGCGACCTTGGTAGGATCAACGCAGACCCCTTGCTTGCACACCACGTGACCCAAGAGTGTGCCAAATGGTACTGCAAAAATACATTTCTTCAAGTTCAAGGAAATCTGCAGCTAGCGACACCGGTCGAACATAACACGCAACAAAGAGGCGTGTTTCTTCAGCAGGCTGTAAACATTCCAGTCGTCCATGTAGACTTCCAGGAACTTGTGAATGTACTCCCGGAAAGCAGCAATGACAATCTTGGAAAACACATTCGGTGCGTTCTTCAGCCCAAACGGCATAACGTGGTATGCGAATGATCCCCACTCAGTGGTGAATGTCGTCTTTGCTTTGTCTTCCTCGGCAATGCGCACCTGATGGTAACCCGAAAACCCATCAGTGAAGGAATAAGCTTCGTTTCCCGCGACATGATCTAGAACTTCATCGCTGAAGGGAGTGGGAAACGGGTTGTGGATACAAGCATTATTCAAGCTCCGGTAGTCTACACAGACCCGGATCTCCGCTTTGTCCTTCTTGTTCTGGATGACAATCGGACTCACCCATTCCGCTTCTTCTACTGGAAAGATGAGACCTGCAGCCAGCATTTTGTCAATCTCCATCTTGACCTTCTCTTTGATACGTGGATTCAACCGGTAGGGTCGGTGCTTCACCGGCCTAGCCCCCGGTTTCAGTGTGATGCGCATCTCGCCCAGATCCCCCTTGATCCCCTTCAGGTCCGCAACCGATGATGGGAACAAATCTTCATATTCTCGGAGGAGGCTGAAAATTTCTTTAGTCATCTCCTCGTCCCAGTAATCCCCCACCGTTGCGAGCTTGGGTTTCTCGTCCGTTCCAATGTTCAGCTTCTTTGTCTTTAGGGGCTGCAAATGGACTCCTTATGTCGTCGGCTCGTCGCGGATGCTCCGCTCGCCCTCCTTTTCGTCAAAATAGAGATGCCTAAGGTCCTCCAAACTATCGTCCTCTGGATCGCCGTCAATCCGTTGGCAAACCAATTCGCGCCTGACCCCAGGGCGTGACGCCACCGGGCCCTCATCGGGCTCAGGATGGCGGAGAAACAGAACCTCCTTGACGGCTTGTAGGGCCTGAGATTCCTGCGACGTCTCCCCTTCGAACGAGAAGCTCCGAACGAACTTTTCCGCGACGGCCTGCCAGGAGCGGGTTCCCTGTTTCCGTTCTTCCTCCAGGTACTAGGCCTGGGGAATTGTACCCAGGGAGTGGACAAACCTGTGGACCCACAACTCCTCAGGGTACCGGGCGCTACGCCACTATTCTTCGCACGCCCGCAAATGCTGTCGCGGGTCGGAAGCTCCATGATGTTTAAGCGTAATGCGGGGCCCTTCATCCTCTTTGAAGCGTGCCTGCAGAGCATCCGCCACACGCTCCCATCGCAACAGAGTGTTGCGGTGATTGCTCCACCATCGTCCCGACGTTGACTGCAAGGCCACATCTAAAAGTGGTATCCGGCTTTCCTCTGGGACCCGGTCTTCTACCTTGGCAATAAAAGTATTCACTGCTTGCATGTTTGATAATGTGGGGTATCCGCGGATCTCATTCCCTACCCACCGGACTTGAGCAATGGAGGCACATCTCCGCGTGGTGGTCTCATACCCCCCTTGCTGCCAATCTTCCCACGCGAGCTCGGATCCGAGCTCCAAGCTCTGCACACTCCGCCAATTGATAGAGCCAGTTGCGGTCGGGTTAATATAATCGTCCCGCTTCCCTGCCGTCATCTGATAGAGATGGTCCATCATCTGAGCATCCTCCCGACTGTCCACTGTTTCCATATATTGCGGCCCTTGATACGAGTCGAGAGGCTGGGTGACCCGTATCTCCCCATCTTCAAAGATCATCAGCTCCTTCTTAAGGTCGATGATGGCATAATTCTCAAAAGCCCAATCAATACCGAGTAAAGTAGGATAGGGATCTTTATCGCCCATGATATCGATAACCTCAAAATCGGCGTATGTCTTCACCCCCGCAACGTCAACCTCGACTCCTTCGAGTCGGACGATTGGCAAAATGCAGTACTGGTTCGCCATCCTGAGTTGGATTGGCGAGTGGGCTAGCCGTGGCCTTCCAAGAGCCTCCCATGTCTTTCGTGGCAGTATATTGACGTCGGACCCCAAGTCCAACATGGTGTCGCTGATTTGGAAACCTGCGACCTGCGTGTTAAGCCGGAATTCTTTGCCTGTTCGTTGCTTGTTCCGCTTGACCCGTTGCACGTATTGAGGGACGTACTGAGGGCTAGCGTCCGCCGGATCTCTAGGTTCTGCGCGCCCCTGCAGCGCTCCGTCCAAAGCATGCTTGAGCTGCTGCCGCAGCACAGCGTTATCAACAATCCTGAGGAATAGCCGGAGCCAATCCTCGACCACCGTGTCTGCGACGTTCTTCTCACCAGATTCCGGCCGCCTGGGCTCCTCCAACCCTCCCTCGTTCCGCAACTGGGCGAATGCCTCAACCGCCTCCTGAAAATACTTCTTCTGGACTTCGGGCCTGCTCAACTTCTTTGGGGATGTCGGCCGAACCACTCGTGCTGGCTCCTTCTTGTGGGCATCCTGGCCCATCTTCTTTCTGCCCCTTGTTACTATCGCAACATTCTGCATGTCGGGGGTTGCGGCGCTGCGCGGTTCTGAGTTTATCAGATTCGCTCCCCTCTGCCTCACCCGTTCTTCCCACTTCTTGATGAGCTCCGGACAGTCTTCTGTAGCATGGGCATTGACCCGGCACTAGGAACACCAGGGTCGTCGCGGAAGGGGACATTCTCGAGCCACATGACCCTCCTGGTCACAGTTGTAGCATTTTACCAGACCGCGTCCGCCTGTTCGACCTCCCCGCATGTCGCCACCTCTTCCCCTTGGAGCCTCGTTCACCCTGTACGAGGGATGATCCAATCGATCCGCAAGTGCGTCAAGCGCCCTGCACTGCTCAGTGTTGTGGGTCGTAGACACACAGAATTCACAGTATACATTATTCGGGACCGTGGAGTACTTCTGTAATATCGGGCACATCCGAGGAGGATGCCCCATCGTCCGGCAAATCTCACAGTACTCTGTGGTGGAGGACCCCGGTTGCGGTTGGAACGCCACAAAGGTCTGTTGCGGCTGGTAGACTCCCTGCGGGTTCATCCCCGCACCACCCCCTGGTGGTGGACCTCCTTGGATAGCTGCGACCGAGGGTCCTGTTCCTGCGCCGCGCAACCGAGGACATTCGGTTGCAACGTGGCCCTCGACCAGACAATGTGTACACCAAACATTCGGTCGCGCTGGCCTCACCGGCTGAAGTTCCTTGAGATTTTCGGTCAAGCTGGTGATCTGGTGTTGCAACCCTACCAAAGAAGGGTCTTGCGGGGCCACCACCCCCCGATATTCCTGGGGGTAGCCCGCCATGGCTTCAATCTTCATGGCTTGCTCCAAAGCGTTCTGCAGATTATCAATCTTCTGCTGAGTAAGAGGGGTTCGTGTCAAGGGGAGCAGAGCCTTGATGAACCAGTCCCTCTGGTGGTTTGGATCGATCGGGTATCTCAGTTTCCAGATCGCATCCTTGAATCGCCGCATCAACTCCCACGCGGTCTCACCTTCCTTCTGCTTAATTTCCCACAGCTCGGACAGGCCCTGCTGGTCTGTCTGGGGAAGCTTGAATTTGTGGACAAAATCCCGCTTCACATCCGCAATTATAGGGTTAGGGTGCGCCTCGGACCACTTGATGAACCAACGCAGAGCTCTCTCTCTGAGCGTGGTTTGAAACTCTATTAACTTCCCTGCATCTGGCGTCTGTCGAGCCCTCCAGATGGCTTCGCACAGATACCAGTGTTGTTCTACGTCGTCGTTGCCCCGGCCAGAGAACTCTGGGTACCGGGTGAAAGATCCAGCCATGTGTACTTGCGGAGAATTAACCAGGATAAAACCTCCCGGTCCTGGTTGCGTAACGGTCCCTCTAGGGAAAATACTACTACTAGTAACGCTGTTGTTACTGGGCATTACCGACGCTGCTGAACTACTGTATGACTGACTTAATGCTTGTAACTGAATAAAAATATTTCTTAAAGGTTGATAAAGTACCAGGGGAAGGTCGGGATCCTGGCCATGCGGAAGGTGGGACGTAGGGCTGCCTGGAGGGGTGGGTGTCGTCTGGTCCTGAAACATCTGCTGCATCACGTCGTGCCATTCATCATCGGAACTTCCTTCGGGCTGCATCTTTCCGTTATCTTCGCTAGTCGTTACTTCTCTTTCTCGCGTCGCTGGGCTCCCATGCACCCACTGCACTTCCACTGCTGTCCCGTCTTCTTTCTGGGTATCCAAACCCATAACTCCCGTCCTCTGAGGCGCCTCCTTCTGATTCTTCCTCTCGATCTCTCTTCTCTTCAAATCTCTCATTACCCTTCTTCGCCACCTATCGGCGATCTGTGCCCGCCGATGCGCACGTAGCTCCCGCAACTTGCATGCGGCCTCAACATCCATCCCCCGCTCCCCACTCTCACAGTCTACACAGCATCGGTCCCCTCAATCCTTCCCCCAGTACGGATGGCTTACGCTTCCATACTCGTTTTGTGGAATTCAATCAACCCTTCGTCCACCATCAGGGCTTTGATCCATAGTGGAATCTCCTTCAATAGCTTCCCCCTTAGCCCCGAGTGGAAGACAGCCTCAGCTTTCGAGAAGGACTGATAGCACTCAGCAGCAAACTCCACCGTGTATCCTTCCAACGTGGTCCTTACCCAAAAATCCACCGCGCGGGTTAGTTCAGTGTCTACCCGATGCAGTGCTACTAGGTCTTCGTGCGCCCACCTGCGGTTTATCTTCCGCGAGCCTTCTTGGGGCACCGTCGCTCGTAACCTTCGCAACCAATTGTAAAGGTCAGTAGGGAACCTTCCCCAGAAAATTTCGTACGTATCACTGGCTGAATCAGAGAAAAGAACAAGCTCTTTGATCGCCGCCTCCTTTTTCTTGGTCAGCTTTGCTTGCTGAGCAATGAACTGGTCAAGATGATCATCCTACCATCGCCGTATTGCTCCTTCAAAAATCCTCGATACCATGATCTAGATCCCCTTAGAACATGCAGGTCCCGGCAACGGAACCATTTGTTGGTGAGAAATCAGGTCTCGCGGACAAGACCCAGGTTCAAGAGTTGTGGCCAACAAAGGGGTCCAGTGTAGTCTAGGAACACGCCGGCATTTTCACCCTGCTCAGGAGAGCAGTGCGTCTCACCCGAGGCGTGCCGCAACCACATGCAAAAGGGGATGAGATCAAGGGCAAGGAACAAACCCGCAACTAAAGAAAGACGGTTCATCCATTCATATATAAAGTTATATGCGCAAGATTACTTAATAAGCATTGCAGACATTCATAAATAAAATTTTAAACCGGCGTAAACGCATTACATGCACACGAACACCTTATTGAGACAGAAACCTTCTATTATATTAATCTCTTGGCCCAATACATGATTACATGGCAATCTTCCTGTTAGCTCTCAAAGCTGATACCGATGAATCTCAGAACAGAAGGGTAGAATCGAGAAGATAAGAACCCATATGAAGCACATGTCTGAATCCTCCGCAGCTGCTCTGCGTGTCCTTCCTTGTCTCTGGCCTCGCTACTTCTTCAGTATGCATTCAACTCTTTAGCCTCCTCCCTTTTCAGCTGGGTGACTGTTATTTATTCACCCGCTCTCGCGACTATCGGCTCCTCTGCGTCTTCACTTTGGCTTCTCTCAGCTTCTCTTCTGATGTCTGCGTGTTCCACTCTCTGTTTTCTGCTGTGTTTCCTTCATCTGCACGTATCTCCATGCTATCTCTAGCTATCGAGTGCTTCCGTGCCACCTTGATAGCTCCGCAACTCCTGGTAGTTGCGGCGCGGTCGCGGTTTCCATGTGTATTTATTCCGCGACTCAAAAAGGGTCAAAACTCAAAATGTCTTGGCCAAGATGTCAAAACTAAGCAAAACAAGGGCCCCAACACTCCATGAAATGTTGAAGTGCACATCCAATGAGACCCCTCCATTAGATCTCCTTCTCATCAATGGCCCTCTGAAATCAGTAAGGTTCTGGATCTGTTGCAAGTAGAAGTTTCTCTTTGAGCTATGAGATGCTCATTGAGAAAGAGTCATCTTGAAAGGGGAAAATTTTTCCCATCTCAAGATGTCTACCATCTATCATCTTCTTCTCTAATGAAGTTTTCATTTGATTGCTCCCATAAGGAATGGTTCCTCTACTTCTCACTGCTGGTCATTAACAGTGTTGTAGACTTGTAAGGTAAAACATGTGCCGCCTCAAAGAAATTCACAATGCTAAACTCATAGCTAGACATTGTACATAGGATCATACTCATCCCATCCTCTAAAACCCTACAATTCAACTCAAAGGGTTGAATGTATTACATCAATGACAATCTAGGATGGTTCTTTCTCCCTTCCTTGATTAGATCAAGGGTCCTCTACGCAGTGATATGATGTTGCTTCAAATCAGCATGTAGTTCTAATCCTCGGTAATGCAATAGCCTTGATGGAATGTCCCCACAAGTTTCAGTAAGAAGTATTGAAACAATATGAGATGAAAGTGGTTGCAAACCTTGGATAAACTGATATTCAGAAACATCTTGCAAGATCACAAGAGTTCCTCCAACCGGAACAATGGTGTCTCCAACCACTGGTAGTGATGATAGCTGCATTTCTATAACTGTGCCAACACTGGTATCTATCTCCTCCTCATCATGCATCTCATCATTCATGCATGTGGCTCCAAATTTCAAGAACTCAACACCATCTTGCAAAGTTGCAAGTGATTCTCCTCTTTATGTAAGCACATCTACAGCTAATGGTGGTGGTAGAGGCTCCTCCTCTTGAGTGATAACAAGGACATCTTCTCTTGAATCTTCATGTATTATCTCCTTGATTATGGGAGATGTCACTATGTGAGATGTCTCTGGTTTCTTTCTACCATATCTCTTCTTAAGTATTTGAATAAAATCTTCATAAAAATAAATTTTCATATGTGACAAGTGACTGAACTACCAATCTCTTGATTCACCTTCTAGTTGTAGCGCTGCAAACTCTACAAAATCTCTTTCTGATATAGGATATTTCAGAAAGAATGTAAATAATTCTTCCCTCCAATCCCTCAATTTTCTTGTGGAAGATCCATAAAATGTAGGCAATAAGAATCTATGCCTCTTTCTTCTATTGCTGCTTTTGGATCTCCTCTCTTCTTTGAATTGCAAAAATTGTTTGAGAGAGAGACTCTCCTTCAATGCTCTTGGTTGTGATAGCTGTACTCATACAAATATTTACTTAGGGTATCATGCCTTGAGCCTTCTGCATATTCAGACCAGTCCTCTTTCTCATCAAAGAAAGTGGATCTAGTGGAATAATGTGAAGCTCTTTGATTCTCTAGTTTCTTCTTCTGCTGATAAGAAGTACTGGGACCTTCTTCATGATGAAACCTTCTTGAGGTTTCTCTTTGCACTTCTCTTCTTGTTTCATTGATCTCCTTGGAGATATATTTCACAGTTCTAAATAAATATGATGCAAAACTTAATCCCTCCATTATAGTAGATCTCTACCATCTTCTTTTCGTATGTTGTCAATAATGTCCACAAGTTGAGCCACAGATCATGCTCTGATTCCACTGTAATATCCCAAAATGGAATAATGCATTGATACAAAAACACAATATTTGAAACACCTAAAATGTACATGAAAATATGTTCAACACAAATATAGACAAAATAGGTGAGCCATTTTATTAATATTGGATATGGATTCAGTTACAACAATGTACAAAAATAAGGTACTCCAGCCAAAGAGATGGCCTAGAATGACCCTACAAGTCTGCTACAACAAGCACTGCGTAACTAGAGAGTTGCAGCAAGAAATATTGCGCTGTCCCTTTTGTTGATGATGAAAATATAGCTGTTGAAAATGGAAATGAAGATATATGGAGCTTAGGAGCTCCAATGATGCCAATATTCGAGATCTGGGCTCTATGATGGCAACCCAAGATAACCCAGAAAGGAAATTCCAGATCTATGAGATTGGAAATTTACCCTCTTGGGGTTTGATCCCTAGTCTGTTGGGTTATGCAGATATGAAGCTATATCTGATAATATTATGGATGTAATATGATGTAAAACTAGATCTAAGCTTTGAGGGTTGATCCCTCCTTCAAATCTCGAAGCTAGAGGCTTGAGATCTTGTCTCTTCTTCCTCCTCCTCAAAATGCAGCAAATGAATATGCAACTGCTGAAGAAACTATGCTGTACAAGAGGGAGAGACTCAAGCTTGATGAAAAATGCATCAAATAATCTCCAAGCTGATGGAAATGGTGATGGAAAGGTGAGGGGATGATCCATCACAGGATTCCTAGCTGAAGTGCTAGAAATTTCCTTCCTCCTCTGGATCTACAATGTTAGGTCCCTATATTACTAGTATAGTACATTATTGTTGTTAGTTTAACCCCTTTATTTTTATTATTGTACCCTTGTAACCCCCATTTTGTTATTATTGTGCCCTTAAATTATTATTGTTAGGTCGGCTAGGATTACATTGTGGCCCACTAGGATTACATTATGGCCCCATCGACTCCTATATATAGAAAGGAGGTTTTGTAAATTGTATCATCCAAGAATTGTTCATTCATGTAATGTATTGGAGGTTGCCCCCTCGAAGTGGCTCATTTCTAAGGTGTGAATATCTCTTTTCTTCTCTCTTTGGAGCTGGTTACACAACATTTGGTATCAGAGCTTTGGGATTCTAGGGTTTCGCTGCTCCAAACAGGTCATCGTGGCATTTTCGCTATAACTTTTTTTCTACGAAGCTTCAGAAGCTGAAATTTTTAGGGTGCGAAGCTGAAATCTTGAGGAAGTTTTTCTAAAAATTTCAGAGCTTGGTTCGCAATATTTTCGGAGATATGATCTGTGGAAGTTAGGTCTTTTTTCAGGCTCCTAAACAGGTCATCGTGGCATTTGCGCTATAAAAAATTTTCTACGAAGGTTCAGAATCTGAAATTCATATGGTGCGAAGCTGAAATCCTGAGGAAATTCATCAAAAAATTTCAGAGCTTGGTTCGCAATATTTTTGGAGATATGATCTGTGGAAGGTAGTGCTTTTTCAGGCTCCTGAATTTCATCTCAAAGAGGTGATCGTGGGAAAAGTAAATAACAGAGATAATACAATTTCAATATCGAGCTCCTCAAAGCAAGTAAAAGGTGTGTATTTTTTTTCCGAATTGCATAAGTCTTGTTTGAAGAATCAATTTGAATTGATTGAAAGGGCCTATTGTAGAATAGTTATCAATATTGAAGTATAAAATGCCCCCTAAAAAGAATTCAACACCAATTAAGCCTTTGGAAAGCTCTACTATGACTCATGAAGACGAAGAATGGCAACATGACATATCAAAATTACAAGAGCAAGTGCAACAAATTTCGCTCTCGCAAAGAGCAACAAAAAATGACATGGAAGTTTTGAAGAAAGGAGTGGAAACCAAGATAGATGGCATGGACGCTGGCATGGAAGCTAAGATGGATGACATGAAAGACCACATGGAAAACAACATGAAAAACATGAAGAATGATCTAAAAGCAGACATCGAAGATTTGACCAAGATGATACAAGAAATGTTTCCTAATGGTGAAAAGATAGTAGAAGAACCTCATGATGAGAACAAAATAAATGTTAATCGTGATTTCATAAACTCTAATGTTGGCTGGAAGAACCACCATATTCCAAAAATGGATATGAGAAAGTTTGATGGAAAGGATCCTGTAACATGGATACTACAGATGGAGCAATATTTTGATCTCCATAATGTGCAAAACACACAAAAGGTACGCATTGCAACTTTACATTTAGAACAAAATACATTTGTATGGTATCGATGGCTTTGCTCCCGTAAAAAAATTGTCACTTGGTCAATTTTTACTGAGGAAATGATAGCACATTATGAGGATACAAATAGCAACACCTTCTTTAGCCAATTGATAAATCTCAAACAAAAGGGTTTAGTGGGGGAGCACATTGAGGACTTCCAAAAATTGAATATAAGGGTAACTGATATTCCAGAGGAACACAGGATTGATCTCTTCATAGGCACTTTAAAGGATAACATCCAACATGAAGTTCGCGTTTTGGAACCTAATTCATTAGAGAAGGCATTCAAGTTGGCAAGAAAAGTTGAATGTAAAATTATGGCGACAAGGAAGCCTACCACTCAATTCTATAAAGAAGGAAGTGTTGCTACGCCTAGATTTCCACAACCTACAAGGTTGACACCACAACAATTGGAAGAAAAAGAGCAAAAGGGCTTTGCTACAGTTGTGATAGAAAATACACTAAAGGTCATAAGTGTGCTGAGAAGAAATTATTTTACATAGATTGTGAAGAGGAAGAAGAAAATGAACAAGAAGAGGATATACACCTGGAACCAGCCCTAGAAGAGGAAGAAATGAATCCGACCATATCGTGTAATGTGCTGGCAGGAATTACCACTCCTCAAACTCTCAAGATACAAGGAAAAATCAAGAAGAAAAAGGTAATAGTGTTGATTGATTCAGGTAGCACCCATAATTTTATTCATTGTAAGGTAGCCAAGGAATTAAATTGTTTCTTATACCCAACACCAGAATGTCAAGTGATGGTTGCAAATGGAGGAACTATAAATTGTTCTGGAAAATGCCATAATATCAAGCTAACCATGGGGGAATATGTATTGACTAGTCCAATGCTTTCCATTCCTATGGGAGGTGTTGATGTTGTACTAGGAGTACAATGGTTACAATCTTTGGGGACGGTAGCTTTTAATTTTCAAGAACTTTCTTGAAATTTTTTTCAGAAGGAAAGGAAGTCGAATTACGGGGTATTGAAGGGAAGCCGGGAAGGATAATAAGCTCTAATGTCATGACAAAGCTTCTAAAGAAATAACAACGAGGCGTAATTGCACGATTATACTCACTAGGAGTTCCGACATCAAAATCATCTATTTCTGCAGATCTCCAACAAGTCTTGGACAATCATTCCAAGGTGTTTGAAACTCCCAAAGGACTCCCACCTATTCGTGATCAAGATCATGCTATTCATTTGATTCCAGGAAGTGTTCCTCAAAACATCAGGCCTTATAGATATCCTTACTTCCAAAAGAGTGAAATTGAACGTATGATTGCAGAAATGTTAGAGGCAGGTATAATTCAACCTAGTCAAAGTTCTTTCTCTGCTCCTATAGTATTGGTACACAAGAAGGATGACTCATGGCGAATGTGTCCGGATTATAGGGAGCTCAATAAGCTCACCATTAAAGATAAATTTCCCATTCCTGTGATTGATGAATTATTGGATGAATTACATGGAGCAATTTATTTTACCAAGTTGGATCTTCGTTCAGGATATCATCAAATTAGAATGAAGACTTAAGATATTCCAAAAACAGCATTTCGAACTCATGAGGGTCATTATGAATTTTTGGTCATGCCTTTTGGCCTTACCAATGCACCTTCTACATTTCAATGGTTGATGAATTCCATTTTCAAACCCTTCCTTAGAAAATTTGTGCTAGTATTTTTTGATGATATACTAATCTACAACAGGTTTTGGAAGGATCATGTTGAACATGTTGACAGGGTGCTCAAACTATTGCAGGAGAAACAATTATATGCAAAAACATCCAAATGTTTCTTTGGAGTACAAGAGGTGGAATATCCGGGTCATATTATATCTCACGAGGGTGTTAAAGTAGACCCTAACAAAATTAAAGCCATTAAGGAATGGAAAGTCCCCACGACCATAAAGCAGTTGCGAGGATTTCTCAGTTTAACAGGGTATTATCGCAAGTTTGTTAAGAATTATGGAAGAATAGCAGCACCTCTAACAACATTATTGAAGAAAGATGCATTTTCATGGACTCCTGAAGCAACTAAGGCCTTTGAACATCTTAAAGAAGCAATGTGCCTAGCACCGGTCCTAGCTACGCCAGACTTCACAAAAACCTTTATTGTGGAATGTGATGCCTCAGGAAATGGAATTGGTGCAGTTTTAATGCAGGAAGGAAGACCCATTGATTTTGAAAGTCGTCCAATCAAAGGAAAGTATTTACAGAAACCTATTTATGAGAAGGAAATGTTAGCAATACTACATGCACTAAAGAAATGGCGAACTTACCTAATGGGAAGACACTTCAAGGTAAAAAACTGATCATGATAGTCTTAAACACTTTTTGGAACAAAGACTATCATCAGAAGAGCAGCAAAAATGGGTCACAAAGATGTTGGGTTATGACTTTGAAATAATCTACAAAAAGGGAAAGCTTAATGTTGTTGCAGATGCACTCTCAAGAAAGAATGAAGAGGTGGAAGCATTGCTTTGTGCCATTTCTATTATCCAACCGTATTGGATAACCGAAGCAAGAGATGAATGGAAGAAGGACAAAGATGTATGGACACTCATTCAGAAGTTGCAGCAAGATCCTAGTACATCTGATACATTTAGTTGGAAAAATGATTCCTTATGGTACAAAGATCGCTTATATCTTTGTAAGAATTCCCAACTAAAACAAAAGATTCTTCTAGAATTGCACACTTCTCCTTTAGGAGGACACTCGGGATTTTTAAAAACTTACCACAGGGTGAAGAAAGAATTTTTTTGGGATGGCCTTAAATCTGATATTCGAAAGTTTGTGGCGGAATGTTTGGTTTGCCAGCAGAATAAAGTGGAAACAATTAAGACCCCAGACTTCTACAACCTTTATCCATTCCAAGTCAACGTTGGGAGGAGATTTCAATGGATTTTATCACAGGTTTACCTAAGTCCGAAGGAAAGAGTGTCATCATGGTGGTAGTTGATAGACTTACAAAGTATGCACACTTTTGTGCATTATCTCATCCATTTAAAGCAAGTACAGTTGCTACTACATTTATGGATAGAATTCAAAAGCTACATGGAAGCCCAAGGGTTATTGTGAGCCACAGAGATCCCATTTTTACTGGAAATTTTTGGACGGAGTTATTTTCTTGTTTGGGTACTCAATTAGCTCATAGCTCATCTTATCATCCTCAATCTGATGGTCAAACTGAGATAGTAAATAAATGTTTGGAAGAATATCTTCGTTGTTTTGTATCTGATAAACAAACACAATGGGTCAAGTGGTTACCTCTTGCTGAATGGTGGTATAACACTTCCTTCCATACTCCAGCAAAAATGACCCCATTTATGGCACTTTATGGATATCATCCACCATCCATCACATCATCTTTAAGAGAAAATTCGAAGGTTCAAGCAGTGGAAGATCACATCGAGCATCAACAAGAAGTTCTCCAACTCTTAAAGGATAACCCGAATTTGGCACAAAATCGAATGAAACAACAGGCAGATCAACATCGCAGCGAGAGAAGTTTTGATGTAGGAGATTGGGTATTTTTACGGCTACAACCATATAAACAAATGTCCCTCAAACAAGCTAAGAAGGATAATAAATTATTGCCAAAATACTATGGTCCTTACAAGGTGTTGCAAAAGATTGGCACTATGGCATACAAATTGGAGCTTCCTGCTTCTTCGCGAGTACATCCAGTTTTCCATGTTTCATGCTTAAAGAAGGTTATAGGTGAAAATCTTCCAGTTAAAGCAATATTGCCAGAACTTGATGAGGAAGGAAAAATGATATTGGAACCTGAAGCGGTCATGGAAACAAGAACTCAAAAATTACGGAATCGATCAATTTCAGAGTATCTCATCAAGTGGAAGAACTTACCCACTGAAGATTCTACATGGGAGGATGAGAATTTTATACAGAAGCACCCAGAGCTACTCAAGTGTTGAGGACAACACTTTTTTGAAGGAGAGGGGTATGTTAGGTCCCTATATTACTAGTATAGTCCCTTATTGTTGTTAGTGTAACCCCCTTATTGTTATTATTGTACCCTTGTAACCCCCATTTTGTTATTATTGTGCCCTTAAATTATTATTGTTAGGTCGGCTAGGATTACATCGTGGCCCACTAGGATTACATTATGGCCCCATGGACTCCTATATATAGAAAGGAGGTTTTGTAAATTGAATCATCCAAGAATTGTTCATTCATGTAATGTATTGGAGGTTGCCCCCTCGAAGTGGCTTATTTCTAAGGCGTGAATATCTATTTTTTTCTCTTTTTGGAGCTGGTTACACAACATACAATGATGGACTGCGCAATCCTTGATGGGACTACTGTTGATCGGAGGTATATAATATTTGGCCTGACTAAATATCTGTAATGAAGCTCCAAGAATGCTGATGTTGAAGCTCAGTGTGATATGAATAATCCTTCACTGGTTCTCCAGCTAAAATACTGAAGACAACCTCCTCCTCCCAAACTGATCTTCAAAAATAACACAAATTTTTAATATGGATGTTCAACAGAGAGTAGGAAAATTATGGAACCAATGCCTAATGATGAATTGGAAGCTCAGAATACCTTCCTAGAGTAGGCACACAAGTCCCCCATGGGTAAGGGTGGGATTCCCGCTCGAGAACACCCTATGCTAAACAACACTGCAGACTTAGCTAAAAAACATAAGAGTGCATGGAATGACAAAAGATAGCTCCAGATCTAAATATCTCATTGAAGCATAAACTAAAGCATGCATTCTATGTTTCCTTAATCTCCATTATATAGTTTATGAACCCTCCCATGCCTTGGCCCACCTCTAAACTACGATGTGCATGTGGACATAATCCTCCATGTTTGACTATGTTGTCTCTCCAAAGTCGTCCATCATGTCTACATGCAATGTGCATCCTCTCCATCATGTGTGCATTAAAATAAAAACTTCTTCCATCACTCATCATTAATTATCTATGATCTTACATTAGATTCCTTCCATGATCTTAGTTGACAACTTCAACCTCTATGATCTTTCTCATTAATGAAACATGATATCCACTCTTTTTACATTAACTAGCTTCTCCACTACTCCATTATGTAGATCTATATCTGAAATATCCACATACACACATCAAAAGTTGATTTTATTTATCTTTGGGGTTTGTGGGTCCCTACACCCTCTTATTTACTTAATTAATTAGGAACATTAAGAACTCTAATATTCTAATTTTCTTGTGGAAAATTGGGAATATTACATTTCTTCAGCAACAAGTATACCTATTCATGGACGAAATTGGTTTAAGGGCATGTATATAGACCTTGAAAATTATAAATTGTTCCTAAAACCTCATGCTAGAGAGAACCCTGAGTGCATCTTCCCTATCAAAGACATCCTTAATGGCTATGCTCCTTTGATGAGGTTAATTATGAAATATTCCACTGGTGAAGGGAGATTCTCTAGGTTTTACCAGTACCATATCAGATTATTGATGCATTTTACTTCTACTAAACCTCTTGACTTGCCATATTACTTGTACAAAAATTTTGGTTAGAATGACTGAGAAGGTTAAGAGTATAAATAAATATCATCACCCAAGTATTTTCCACCATGGTCTAGTCAAACTCATTGTTTTACATCATCTCTCAGCCATCAAAATGACTTGGGAAACCTTCATGGAGAAAGTAGCAGCAACACCCTCCACTATTTCTCCTTTCATGCATAGCACACCATCACCATCAGTGTCAGCACAACCAATGGCGGTTGGATCTTCTAGCATGGAAACTCAAATTTCAAAGGCTCCTATGGTTATTGAGTTCACTCACATCTATGAGAAATGGAAGAGAAAAGTCTTTGCTCCTAGATTCATCAAAAGTGTACTCACACTTGACACTATAACTGAGCAAAGATAGATAGAGGAGCAACCATTCATGCATAAGATTGAATCACCATTGCACCAACATGATGAATAGATGTCCCTAGATGTTGACATGGCAGAGAAGGTTGAAGTCAAATTAGCTGAGGAGATCATTAAGGAGAAATATGAGGAAATAGAAGATTTGAGGGAAATTTTATCCATTGCAAATTCTCAAATTACTTTCCTACAACAAGAAAATTGGAAATTGAAGGTGAAGAAGCTGAAACAAAATAAACCTAAGGAAGAACTAGAGACGGATAAAGGTAAAGGAAAGAAAGTAATAGATGTTGATCAAGTGCAGGACATGGAGATTCAAACACAGCTAAGAAGGCCAAAGACAAGAGGCCTTAGGAGGGCATTGTAGCTAGAAATATAGTCAGCTCATCCACCTGAACAATTGAATTTTGATGAGCTAATAGCTATGGAAACCAATCAAGACAGAGAACTCTGGTTAGGAAGGGTGAATGAAAATTTGGAGAAGCTTTTGAAAGAGCCAAAAGAGACAACAATCTTCAGAGGCATATGGCCAACCATTATTTCACTAGAAACAAAAGTTCACAAATCAGGCTCAAACAAGCAAAAAATAATCTCAAAGAGGCTCAAATGAAGCTAAAGGAGAAGAATGGTTTATATTTGTTGGCTGAAGTTTCATTGGTTGTTTAGAACAACATCTACAGGTACCACAAAAAAATTTGGAGAATTTTTGAGTAATTTTGGTATTTTTAGTGATTTTTTCACTAAACTGGAAATTCAACCTTCACAGATATGTAGCACCAATTTGATATGCTCGTTACTAGGGAATAAAAATGATGAATTATTTACATGGTTGGATGCATTTTGATGAGTACTTCATAGATCATGAACCCTTGCTACATGACAAGCTCTATTTTGGAAGAAGAAAGCCAAAAAAACCACTAGTTTTCTATGCTTCTGCCCATATTTTTGTCAGTTTGTTACACATCTGGAATAACCTTGGGAGAGTCAAATTTTGGAGACCTTCCCATGGGTCATTTTTTAAAATTCAAGATGTTATTGAAACTAGACACACAAAGCTAGTTGAATTTTCTTTCAGATTTGGATTTGAGGTCTTAAAAGTCCTCAGAATTAGCTGCAGAAAAGTGCTATGCATCTGTAAAAATTTTGATACACATCTGTAAAATGACACTTTTAAAGCCCATAGGATTCCTCATGACACTTTTAAAGCCCAAAAAAAGTCAAAATTTTGAGGTTTTGCTATCCTTTGAGTTGGCATTGGAGTATTTGAGTTGGTTTTTACCTCTTATCATGAGGAAGTATGTAATTTAATGTCAGGGACATACACTCTTAGTCTATAGCTGAATTTGACGGAATGGTTTTTAACCTCCCTAAATTTTAGGAAATGACTCATCTCATGTATTTATGATGTATTGTGGATGGGATTTGGACCCTATGAGGTGTCATTGTGCATATTTTCTATAAGTATACCCTCTGTAGTCTTTTTTGGGTTGGATAGTTGTCTTTTACAGTGGAGCTATTGTATAAGCCTTACGGAATGAAATCAAAGACAATGTTGCAGAAATTGTGTTGAGAATCCCGTGGTATGCCTTGGAGCATTTGTTATTTCTCTGTATGTTTATCTTATCATGTTAAATGATATCATTTCCTCTTTCATATAAATGCTTTTATGTGTTTATCTTGTCTGTTTATAAGCATAAAACATGCCTTTTCATGCTCTTTTTTGACAAGATTTACATTATGTGTTTATTTTCTTCTAAAAGAATGAATTCACCTCAGTGCTCATTCAAAATTTATATCATTTCATCCTATACACAAAGACAAAATAAGCATGCTTTTAAGCTACCTACCTAGCCTCATCCATATTCTCTATATATTGATTTTGAAATTCAGACCTTAAAACCCACTATCTAGTCTCCTAATTGTCATTCCTATTCAGTGCAAAAAAACCAAAAAAAAAACTCTATTTACTAAGCTTATATACCTAGCCTAAGATCATTAAATATTCAGTCATTTAATTGACTACAAAGTGACATTTAGAGAGTCCTCTATGGTCTTGGTAGGGCTAGCTATCTAACCTAAAGGTTGGTCTATGGTTACCTTCCTTCAATCCCACTCTCAGCCCTGGGAAGTTGGGGGGAGTGATAACATTCTTGGCGTCGCTGGCAAGGAGAGATTGCAAAACCTTCCCTCAAAAAATTTCTTTGATTCATTGAAGGTTAGAATTGTGAGAGACAATTTATAGCATTCGAAATAGGATGAGTTCTTAAATTTGAGCCAAATTCCAAATTCCTATCTAAGCTGGCTCGTAAAAGACATACGAGGTCAAATCCAGATCCAAATCCCTCATCAATTGTAAATGAACCTGAAAGTATTTCAAAAAAATAGAAAGCCAAGTCTCATAAATTTGGAAGAGCTATTCCTCCACTTATCAATTCAAATTCCTTTCCTATGAGATTTGCTTCAGAAGATTTGACTTATAATTCATAATTTGAAACATATTTTTTCAGGTCTAAGTCTGAAACCTTTCTTTCCGAAAATATATTTGATTCTATTGATTTTGAGACATTTGTACCATTTTATGAGTCATCTTATTCCAAAGTTTATAGTGAAGTCTGGTCTAATTTCTACAAAGTTAAAGGCTTGGTGGATAAATTTCAATAAACTTCAGAAAAAGCTTATTTCCAATATCAGCAGCAAGCTTTTGCTTCACTATTTTTCATTACACCTTCTCATAAAGGTACATCATCATATCTTCATTTCATTGCATCATTACCTTTGCAAGTTTTCACTCCATAAACATCTTTACAATCCCCTCCATTAATCATGGCCATATTCGCTCCACTAATTTTACCCCAACAACTCACTGCACTACCTTCGAATTATGGTCAAAGATTGTCTATTTTTAATGGAACACTAGCGGTTACTAATTACCAACATATTGTCAAAGTGGTTGATTTCATAGATCTTGAAGAGATAGATAATTGTGATGCCAAGATGCACATCATTGCACAAAGTTTATCAAGAGAGGTTAAGAAATGGTTCCGCTCTCTTACAGTTGGTTCAGTCTCTACTTCACAAAATATGATTGAATTTTTCATGACAAAATTTGAGGAGAATAATAATCCATTGGAAATTTTAGCTGAATATAATGCCTTGAAAATTAATCCCAATCATTATGTCCAAGACTTCACAGCTAGATTCGATAAAATATAAGATTCAATTCCTGAAAATGTCAAGCCTCTTCCAGGCCTTTCTTTACTTCACTATATTGATGGTTTTGATCCTGACATGGCTTACCAGATGAGGGAAATAAACCCATCAACCCTTGAAGAAATGCAGTAAGTGTGGAAGCTAATTTGATCATCAATAAGTCAAAAATCAAAATAGAGAAAAGGGTCACCATCAAAGAGGAAAAATCAACTTCATCAGAGGGAAAATTAGACACCTTGATCAAAACCATGGAGAAGATGATGGCTAAAATGTCTATGGTTGATAGACAAGATGAACCCTTCATTAGAAATCCCAATTTCAGGGGTCAAAATCAACAGCCTTGGTACAGGATCAAGTAAAGGGAACATAGGGGCCAGGATCCACAAAGTCAGTAGCAAATTCACACTCCATTTTAGTATAATTATACATAAGTTCCTAATGGAGAAGATGAAGAAGAAATTTCCAGCGAGAATCATTTATTTGAGAAAAATTAGCAGCCTATTTTCCTCACTGAAGAAGATTAGTTTTCTGCATAAATGTATGCACCGGACGATCATAAATATGTATTATCAAATGAATAAATGCTATCAATAAAGAAAAAAAATTATCACAGGGGATATCAGAATGATCTTACTTAAGTAAAATGGAAGTATGGTTTTAGGAGTATGAATGTTCCTATAAGCTCCAATCAGAAAAAAGAAAATGCTCAACTAGATGCTCATCATAAAGAAACCGCCACTCCAATCAAAGCAAAGACAAAGGACCTGTTGTTCCTAATCATGCTAAAGGAAATGAAGCTTCCACTAGCGGTCACAATAAGGATAAAGAAGTACAATATGGAGGAAATAAGAAGGATATTTCACACAAAGATCAGCAAGAGAAGAAAGATGCACCATTGAAAGAGGTAGAAAAACATTCTTCTCTTTTTAGTATTAAGAATGAAATAGCAAAGTTTAAAGTTTATATTCCTCTAACTGAAATAGTAAAAAATGATCAGTACAAGTTTCAATTAGATAAGTTTCTTAGGGTGGATCAAATTTCTGACATGGTTAATCTGAGTGATGATCACCCGAAACATTTATTTGGTCCTGTTGTTGATGGTGATTTAGAAGATAGTGAGGTCCCTCCATTTTATCTTAGCCACAAAATCCATGATTTTATCCTCCAAAACGCAATGTGTGATTCCAAATCTTCTCATAAGATTATTCATAAGGCCATTATTGACATTTTAGGCTTGGATATCGCAATACCTTACCATGATCTTTATTCATTTGATTTAGGGAGGGTGAAATGTCTTGGCCTCATTAAGGACTTAATGGTCTCTTTAAAGAAAATCCCAACCAATAACGTACTTATGGATGTTGTTGTGGCTGATATCCCACCCAGATATTAATTTTTTCTCTCCCGGTCATGGGGAGCGAAGATTAGAGGTATCTTACAGCTTGACTTTTCATATGCTACAATTCCCATCTTTGGGAAACTCCGAAAGCTATACCGAGAAAGTAAAATGAAGTATATGATCAGTAGTAGAGAAAAGTATAATAATAACGCCATACATGTTTTTCACACAGATTTAGAGTCATTTATCTTATTCAATGATGAATGTCTAGCATTTTCATAAAGTTTGATTGAAGAGAAAATGTAAAATTCTGAGTTCTCAAATTCAGAAAATTCTGAGTTTCAAAATTTTGTTTTAGAAATTACAAAAGAAAAAAAATCAAGGAAAGATGATAAGTATTTTGGAACCAAGTGCATCAGCCCAAAAAAGATATGATATGGTGAAATGTACATAACTTTTTCTTACAACAGAGCTCTCTCAAGCAACAAATGAATTCAGTCATCTGATTTGTGTCTTCCCCATGAATAAATTGGTTTGTTGACCATGGACTTTGATGGAGCCTTGGGAAAGGAAGGGGCTCACACCGGAGTGTGGATTCACAGCCCTATAAATCAGTCACTTAACATTCCTCCCAACATTCAAATTTCCTCTTACAATTTGGAATTAAAATATTCAAACAATGAAGCAGAGTATGAGGCTTTGATAACTAGCTTGAAAATACTCAAGAAGTTAGGTGCCAAGAAAATTTATGTGTATGGCGACTCCGAGCTGGTAATAAAACAAGTAAAAGGGAAACACCAGGCCAAGCATCCTAGGATGCAAGGTTACTAAAATGTAGTGTTAGATATCCTCAAGACTTTCACCGAGTATACTTTGTCATTGATACCAAGGGACAAAACTATTACTGTTGATTCTCTTGCCACTTCGGCCAACATGTTTAAAATTCCATTGTATTCAAATAAGAAGTATGAGATAAAATCTAAACACCGCCCTCTTGTTCCAGATAATGATGAGTGTTGGCAGGTATTTCAAGATGAAAAACAGATCAGGAACTTCTCATAATACAGAAGAGGAACTTGTGAATTCACAAATGAATAAACAATGCTATGAAGATGACCAAGAATTCCATGTAGCAGAAATGCAAGTACTTCGGCTGAAATACAACTCCATTCTGAGAGGTCTAGTGCCTTTAGAAGATATTTTTTATCAATATGATGTTGCACACAAGCCAACCATGCTACCAACAGAAGTGGGATTGGAAGACCTCAATATTGGCACTCTTGAAAAGCCAAAGATGGTCAAGATTTCAAAATACTTGAGCTCATAAATGAAAGATAAATACGCAGTCCTCATTTCTTAGTTTGCTGATGTATTTTCTTTGGAATATTCTAATTTGAAATTGTAAGATAAGCGTATAATCCAGCATATATTTCCCTTAAAGGCGAATCATAAGCATTTCTTCCAGAAGTTAAGGAGAATGAATCCCAAGTTGTTTCCCTCCATTCAAAAAGAGGTAAACATATTATTTATTGCTGGTATTATAGTTCCACTTTGATTTTAAAATTATATGTCTAATTTGGCGCTAGTAAGGAAAAACACAGGAGATATCGTTTGTGTATAGATTTCATAAATCTGAATAAAGTGTCGCTGAAATACAATTATCCACTACAAAAGATGGAGCATATTCTACAAAGGGTAGTTGAATCTTCTAGAATTTCATTGCTATATGGATAATCCAGGTATAAACATATTCTAGTCCATCTAGACAATCAGGAAAATACAACTTTTACAACACCATGGGGTACCTCAATGTACGTCAAAATGACTTTTGGATTGAAGAATGTAGGGGCTACTTTTCAGCGAGCAATGGATATTGATTTCTCCAATGAAAAGGATGTATTTTTGGTCATATATCTTGATGACATCACTATTTTTTCCAAGACAGATGAACAACACCTACAACATTTGAAAACAATTTTTCAGAGATGCAGAAAGTTTGGCATATCGCTAAACCATAAGAAGAGTCTTTTTGTTATGGAGGAAGGTAGATTGCTGGGCCATATCATATAAAAATATGGTATTCAGATAGATCCTTCAAGGATTGAATCAATTTATACCTTGGAATATCCTAGGAACAAGAAGTAAAATCACTATTCTGTTAGTATGAATCCTTTCTCGAAGTGTACGAAAAAGGACCACTTTAGCTACGCATAACTAATAGCCCTAACAACAAAAGTGGCTGCCAATATCTTCAGATCTGCGGTTAGTTAGACAAGAAAATAGCTGCAAAATACCAGATCTATGCATGGAAAGACATTAAGCAGTAAAAACAAGGGTTTGCTCCATATACCAATAGACAAGACAAGAACAATTTTTGAAACAATTTTTGTATTAATTGGGCACCTGGGAGGAAAACAAGAAGGCGTATCCAATTCTCCTCAGTGGGATGGGTTCTTGGAAGTCCTCAGCACTTCAGATCTAAGATTTCTCTCTCTTGTTGGTGTAGAAAACCCACACAAAGAATGGAACTCAAAGGGAGCTCACACAGCAAATGGCATAAAATGGTGACCAAGTGTATAGATCCAGAGTGATCTAATAGGCAACAAAAGGTGAAGAATGGTAGGAAAAACCCTCCTATTTATAACAAAATATTGGGTCATTCTAGATTTTGGTGCATGGGTTAACCAGATCTAGATCCACTTTTTATGGAATATTTTATTATATTTGTTGGAGGGAAAAGGTATTTGACTTGGGTCAAATCCCTTAATTTGTCAAAAACAAATAAATAAATGATTTATTTATCTTTTTAAGGAAGCGGTTAGAAGATAATCAAATAAATAATGATTTATTTAATTATTTAAGGAAGTGGTTGAAATATAATTAAATAAATAATGATTTATTTAATTATTTGTGGGTGATTTGGTCATATTTAACAAGGAATATTATCTAAATAAGATTTAAATAATTATTCCTAGTAAATAATAAGATAAATAAAGGTTTATCTAATTAATTTGTTTGATTTTGGGTTAAACATGACTGGGAATAATAATTAAATTATGGTTTAATTAATTATTCCATGAGGAAAATCAAACAAATATAGGTTTGTTTAATATTTCCTTTTGGGGTTTCCTGTTTTAACATAGTGAAGGCAATTTCACTTAGGGTAAAATTGGTCTTACATGGTGTACTTGGGTCCATCTAATGATAATAGGTTAGATGACCAAAAAATGGTGTAACAGATTGCCCCCCAGCGTGCGAGTGTCAGGAGCAAATCGTATGACCGAAGTACGTTGTAAGAACACAATCACTAGACAACAAAGGGGATGTCAGAGAGAGAAATGTGAGGTAGATAGTGTGCTGAAGGACTAGACCCTGAGGAGACGAGACTTGCAGGTGCAACAAGTCTCTTTTTATGAGAGGGTACCTGTGCTGAAGGCGGCGGGGGAGGCATACCTATGCCCGCCGAGACAAAGTACAAAAGAATAGTGTGTCCAATAAACAAGGGACCGAACCATAAAGTACAGCTGGCATAATCATGAGCCAGATAAAAATACAATGAGGAATCCCACATACATGCTGTGCCTGGGATAACAGCCAGGACTTGTACAATAATATTTGAGTACATGAGATACAAATACAACCCAAATGCCCCCTGTAAATGGGGAAGGGCTCACAAAATCTGACTGATACATGCAAGTCGAAGAGGCGCTGCAAGTGGCTACGGCCAACATCATCAAATAACTGGAGCTGCATCGAAGGCTGCAAAGAAGAGGTCATCCGAGCATGTGGGGGGCTACCTGCAGGGCCACCCCCTCATGAGGGTTGAAACATCTCACACACACCCGGGAATCATCAAGAGCTGCTGCTGGATCACTGGACCATCAAGTATACGAA
>JAXQQM020071760.1:0-89736 GCA_034641835.2 Pinus albicaulis | reverse complement strand
AAAGCTCATGTATGTGTTAAACTGATTCACCCCCCCTCTCAGTTTTAAGAATTCAAACAGACAGGTCGAAATCTAGAAAAGGAGGAGGGTCATTTTTCTTTAGGAATGAGGGTGAGATGAGTATCATTGGTATAGCCTCCAACTTTGCATTTGCGCGGGGTCCACTGTATCAGCGTGATCAAGTATTTTTTTATAGTCTCCTGCCAGTGTCCTATAGAAGCCGATGGTCACAATCAGCCTTGGGGCATTATCAGGATGCAAACCGTGTTTGTTCAGAGATGCTCTCAAACTTCCCTCAATAACTCTCGCCGAGCAGATTATTGATGTCTGCATTTACAGTGGTGGGGAGACACTAGAGAAGATCATAATAGTCGTCTTCACTTTTGGTCTCAGTGAGAAGAGCGTAAAAATGAGCAGAAGAAGCCATTTTGATTAATTCTTGGTCTATGTGAAGAGTGCCCTCAACATCTGTGATGGTGCTTATATTGTTACAAATTCTTCTGGCAGTAGCCTGCTTGTGGAAATAAGCAGTGTTTTTATCTTCGTCATGAAGCCATAGCTACCTAGATTTAATACGCCATTTTCACTCCTCTTCTCTATTAGCGTTGTAGAGTTGATAATAAAACTCATTTTCCAGCCCACGTAGCTCAGGGGTGGGTCCAGCTGCCTCTGTTTGTTTGTGAATTCTTTCCAGCCTTTGTTTTATTGCGATTTGTGTCTTCTCAGGTTCTCTGCAATGAGCTTTCGCCCATTCCTTGAGGGAAATTTTGACATTCTTCAGCTCAATTTCCCATATAAAAACCAGAGATCCTTCTAGATGCTGGCTCCATACAACCCAAACAATATTGTTGGCTTAAAGAATGCTATTCCATAGGGGACTGTACTTAAAGGGAAGAGGCTCTAAGGGCCGATGCTCTTGAAGATTGAGTGTGACAGGGTAGTGATCAGAGGCAAAGAAGGGGAGGACAAGGGCATAAGCTGTGGAGAAGGATGCTAGAAGGGTTATGTCCACCAGGATTCTGTCTAACCACTCCATGATGTTATCTTTTCCAATTCTGCGATTTCTCCATGTAAACTTGCAGTTATTGGGAACAATATCAACTAACTCGTGCTCCTGCATAATGACTTCTAGTTAGCCTCTAGTGGGATCTTGGGAGAAAGTTCCTCCTCTTTTTTCATTGGCATCCAGAATGAGATTAAAATATCCTCCTATAATTATGTTCCTATTTTCTTCTTCGTCTATGCTGGCCTTTATGGAGCTCCAACACTAATCTTTATCCCTGTTGTGATTTGGTCTATAGACGTTGTAGACGATTAGTTTGTTTCCATATGTTTTGTGTTCTAAATTGACTTTGACCCAATTCTGATTATTAATGTTGCTATTGAGAATCCATTCACTGTTGTTCCAAAGGGTGGAAATACCCCCATAGGCCCCTCTAGATTCGGTGATTTGAACATCATATTGCTTAAACTTATCAATAATGTTTTTCATTTCAGGTTTTCCTTGTTTGGTCTCTTGCACAAGAAGAATGTCTCGTTTCTCTTGCAAAATTAGATCTTTGAGAGAAACAATTTTAGAGGGGTGCCCCAATCCCCTACTATTCTAAGAGAGAATCTTCATCATTGGGTGCCAATGTTACGGAGGGTTGCTCTCCCTCCTTGATCTTTGGCTCCCATCTCTTTGCTATTTTGACCAAAGATATAGGTTTCAATAGGGTTCTCAGTGCCCATTGCTATGTCTTTTTGTGCATTTTTATCTCTTTGTTGTTTGATGGATCTTCTTCCAGGCCCTTTTTTTTTGGGGGATCGAGATTTGCCCCATGTTCTTTTGAGGAGTTTCTAGTGGCACGGGCGGAGGGTGGATCAGGTACAGAAGGGGAGGAGCTAGGGCCATTGTTTTCAGTGAGAGGAATGATGAGAGGAGTATCATCCTCGAGTTGGGATAAGGAGGAGAAGGGGTTGGTGGATTCTAAATTGGAAAGCAGGGGGGGCTTAGCAGATGAAGTGGAAGGCTGAATGGGGGGATCCTGGGAAGTGGGAATGGAGGTGGAGGCTGAGGGGTTGGAAGGGGAAGGTGCAAAGGATGGCCCTACTTTAGGGTTTGAGGCAGTTTTCTTATTTTTGACAGGCTCCCATTGAGCTTCTTGATCTAGATTCTCAGACTCAATAAATTTAGAACAACGATTAGTAAAATGACCATATTCATGGCATACCTTGCATTTAAAGGGAATCTGCTCGTAGTCGAGTTACTGAATGTGTGACCAATCATCCACCTTGAGCTTGATGGCATCCGGGAGACCTTTACCAAGATAGACTTCAACACGGATCCTAGCGCAGGCTTGCATGTTGTCCTTTGGCTCAATGCAGTCGATGAATTTTCCAACCACGTTCCCAATAGCACGGACTAACTCATCCCCCCAGCAGTGGAGAGGAAGGTGAGGAAGATGGACCCAGACCAGAACCGCACTGGGCACATCGAGTTCAGGATTGAAGTCAGGGGTCTACTTGTTGAGATATAAGCCTCTTGAATCCATAAAATATGGTCTGTTCCTGAAGATTAAATCCTTGTCCTCCTTCAATTCGAAATGAAATGTGAAATACCCTTTCCCACAAAAGCGAATGGAGATTTTACCATTTATTTTGTCGGCCCAGTTTCTTTCGACCCAAAATTGAACCGTTCTCAAAGAGGGCCAGAGCCCTGTGAACTGTCCGATCAGACCCTTTTCAACTAATGAAAGAATGGCCATTCTAGGGAGAGAAGGGGGCAAAACAACTTCTTGAAGACCCTCGAGCTTCTTGAAAAATTTGGAGAGGGCAGGCCAAAGCCTTTGGGGCAGAAGAGATTTGACCAGATCTGAAAAAGCAAGCTGAGCAGCATCAACCTCCGGGGAGGAGCCCGGAGGGGCCATCTGGAGAAGAAAGAGAGCAAGGCTGAAGGCCCAAGGCAGACCAGGCATGACTGCAGTAGCAGTGCGACCTAGAGGGCACCAGAGCTCAACAAACAGGAGCATAGCATGTGCATCGTGAGGAATATTTTTTTAGAAGTTGGAATATAACATAATTAATAATTGTTTATGTAATGTTTTGAATTTTTTTTTAATTATTGAATTTATTTTACTATATTTGATAATTATTGTTCTGATTTATTTTATTCCTTAATATCAAGGTCATTGTTGTGAAGGTACTAATATTGTACTTCCACCTGGAACGAAATTTTAACCTTCTCAATTTTTTTGATACAATGCATGTCAAGAATAATATGATAGAAAATTATGGCGAATCATAGATGGTGCGCACGATATAGATAGAATTGACATTGAGAAATCGAATCATGCAATGAAAAGTGTGATCGAACGATCAAATAACAATGGAGGTCGAAATTATAATAATATTCCATGATTATTAACAGAGCAACAAAGAAATGATGTAAAAGAGGTCCTTAGTAGAATTAAATTTCCAACATGTTTTTCTTTAAACATAAAAATATCTTAACGAAGAAAGGTGACTTCAGTGGGGTGAAAACACATGATTGGCATACCTTCGTTAAGGTAATTTTTTAGGTATACATTTTTGTATATTATTTCTTAAATACTTTTTTATTTTATTTTATTTTGTTTTCATTTTTTTGATTAATTTGGAAACCAATAACAATTCATTTTTTATTTTTATAGTATGTTCCACTTGTATCTCTCTCAAACGACTTCGACAACAATCTCAAAAAATTTATATATGGTCTTGGAAAATACATGAGGTAAGTAGTTTTGATTTATACACAAATTCACGCTACAATTTTTTGTTGTACTTAATGACATTATGTGTTAATTCACTTGTAATATAATATATATTATGTTTCGTTAAAATAACCTTGTGTAATGATTTACAGATGGTTTTCATTGAAGGAAATCCATCAAGATGAAATGAAGTATTGGAAGAGAGAAATTCCTCAGGTAATGTATGAAATGAAAAAGTATATACCTCTAACATTTTTCAATGCACAAGAACACTACTTGGTAAACCAAATTGAGGAGATTGAAATGTTTGGACCAGTACACTTAAGGTCAATGTGGATGGTGGAGAGGCACTTGAAATCCTTGAAGGATTTGGTTAGACAAAGAGCCAGTCTTGAGGGTTCTATGGTGGAGGGATATGTGGTATATGAATCCATGGTGTATATTAGTCACTATATTCCTATATTAGCTACGCCAACTATGGATGTTGTTGATTTCATTTGGGATGTGAACTCCATCACATCCAAAAATTTGAAGGGGAGCACCTGTTGGGAAAAGGTAGAATGAAGAAAGTGAGAGGTAGAATATTTATTATAGATAATACATATAAAGTTTCAATTTTTTACATCATGTATATGATCATATTAATTTAAGTATTATTTTTAATCATTTATTAATTAATATAATTTACCATGGTTATTAGTTATATTTAATATTGGTGAATTTTTTTTTTTTTATTTAGGTGCTCAAGATTATGAGGCACTACTTTTATACATTGAAAACAACCTCGAGTGGATGATTGAATGGATTGAAATAAGTAAAGAACATAACAATGGTAGGTTATCATTCCAACTACTATATGAATTGGTTAGAGAAGCTTATAGTAGTGGAGATGGAAATGTTACAGATAGGGAAGTTGATTTAGCATATGGCTTGAAAGATAGAAAGGTAAGAAATTAATTCACCTATTTTATTCATTACTTATTTTATATTATATTTATAATGTAACAACAGGTTTGATTTTTCAGATAATTTTCAAGCTGTGTAAATTATATTATTAATTATTGATTGAGAATGAATCTTTTTCATGTTTGGCATATTGCAGTTGAAAACCACAAGGCTATGTGGCGCAATGGTCATAAATTTTGCATCAAACCATTAGATGATAACATGAAAAATTATAATAGGGGGACAACTATAGTATTCTAGGTCACTAATGTTTCCTCCAGGAGTAATAGAGATCTTCAAGAATCTAGAAATAGATATTATGGGTTTTTAGATGATATAGTTGAGTGTGACTTTAATTCCTTCAAATTAGTTTTTTTCAATGTCAAATGGTATAGGCTGTGAATGAATGTACGTGATGATGAAAAAAATCTTATTCAACATGACAATGGATTTCTAATGGTTAAAAAATCACAATTTGAAGTAGGAAAAGATCTCTATATTTTTCCAAGCCAATGTGAACAAGTATTTTACTAAGAGGGTCCAGGTGAGAACAAATGGTAATTTGCTATTAGATTTGATCCAAGAGGAAGGCCAATAGAGTATAATATAGAGGAAGAATATGATATTGATCAAGAAGAATATGATGCAATGGCATATGAGTGGGAAGATGCATTGACAGATGAAGAAGATAGAGAAGATGAACCAAGCGTAGGAGATGATGCAACAGTTATTGATGATGATGTTGATGAGGATATTCTTGAAAATGACATAATTGATGATAATGATGACATGGTTGATCATTTCAATAATGTTTATGAATTATATGTTGGTATATATGTCGATTAGTTGGATGAAGATCAAGAAGATATAGAAGAAGAATGATACAAATGTTGTGTTCAAGTATGAGTTGGTATGTTATAAAATTATATTTTAATATGTATGATTTATTGTAGTTAAATAATTTACTAATTATGTGGGTTTATTACATGTTGTTTATTATGTAAAACCAAAAAATAATGGCCATACTAGTGTAGAGCATAAACTAAAATTATATTTTTATACAAACATACAAACATTTTGTTTACGAGCTTAATTAATTTTTGGTTTGTTCGTATTCTATTTCATAGATTGGGTATTGGGGAAATGAGAGTGACCTGAGGGGGATGTGAGGGGCCATATGAGATTCCACCTTCACGTGGTTGGCCATGTTTAGTAGAGAATAAATTATTCTTGAAACCAAGTGAAGCTCATTCATCTTTATTTGCATCATCTTAAATGTCATCATTGTTCTCAGATTATTGCAATGCCAAAATTGTTGAAATTGTTAGAAAACATTAGGTCACTTATGACTTGATATTATACTTCACCATTATCTTTATAAGCCAAGAGTTACCTGTGAGTGGGGAAAATGTTGATTTTTTTTCAAATTGTTACTGTATGCGCTAAAATTTGACATGGGAAGAATCCTCACATGCCTTGATGATATAGGAGCTGGGTTTCTAGACTCAAATAAGACTCAAGGACCCAGTATTATAAATGGATATTTAGATGATCCTTTAGTTGCATCATTACTTAATCCTCATTAACCGAGTAGTGAGACGTTCAAAATGCCTAATTAATCATGAAATTAAAAAAATATGGATATGATAGGGAAACCTCTAAACCATTGACCCATTTAACCCCGTAAACCCTAAAACTCTAACCCATTAAACCCTAATTCCCAACCATGAACCTAATTAACCCCTAAGTGGATCAGGTGGTATGATTACAACAAAGAGATTTGGTGGGTAAGTGGTTTTATCTGTGAATGGATGGCTCTCAGATGGTGTTTCGGGTTAAAGAACATTGGTACCCTATTCTTAAGTACTCTGATCTTTTCAAAATTTTATAAAATCAATGGTTATGCATCCACTTTATTAATAATGGAAATGTTGCGAAGATTTTGGGACCATATTGGGTTCATGGTTGTGGTTTCCTCTCTTTAAATCACAAACATGTGAGATTTGATCCTTACTTGGAATTACCATGAAAGAAATTGGCTTCAAGTTAAAGTCCCTGGTTTACTTCTCGTATTCTGGTCTTGTGAATCACTAATGATGATTGAAAATTCCATTGGTGAATTTTATTTCCTAGTGGAAGCAAGCCTCTTACAGAGAGATAGACATATCACATGGATTTTTGTGGAGGTGGACTTAACTCCTGGACTTCATCCAGAGGTGGAGCTCAATTAGGGTGGCTTCTCTACTAGGCAACGAATTGACTATTGATTCATGTAAGGTCGACAGTGTAAAAAAGGTTAAGTTGTGACCACTCGCATGTATTTTGCATGAATTCATATGAATAGTGTGTCGTTTTCTCTATGGTTTCTTTGTTTGGGCAGGTTGGGTCATGTGAGGGTGGCTATGTCAAAAATTCTAAGTTGTGACTACCCATTTTCCTTGTGCACATTTGTGCAACCCATTTTCTGTTTCCTCCCTCGTGCCTTTGTTCAGGAAGGTCAGGGTGGGTCATGCCCTATGAGGGCACATGAGGAAAGGCATTCGAGTGGGTTGGGTCATGTTGGGTCATGTGAGGGTGCCCAAGGAAACACATTTAGGCAGGTCAGGTTGGGTCGGGTCGAGTCGAGTTGTGCTGTGCGAGGGCGCCCAAGGAAACACGTTCAAGCGGGTCGGGTTGGGTCAAGTCATGTGAGGGCACCCAAGGAAACATGTTCAGGCAAGTTGGGTCGATTCGAGTTGGGTTGTGTGAGGGCACCCAAGGAAATGCTTTTGTGTGGTTCACGTCGGGTCGTGTGAGGGCACCTAAGGAAACGTGTTCGAGCAGGCCACGTCATGTCATGCCATGTGAGGGCACTCAAGGAAAATCATTTGGGCAGGTCAAAGTGGGTCAGATCGCGTCATGTGAGGGTGCCTAGGGAAACGAATTCAGGTGGGTCGAGTCAGGTCAGTTTGTGTGATGGTGCCCAGGGAAACGCGTTCGGGTGGGTTGGTTCGAGTCAAGTTCTGTGAGTGTGGCCAGCGAAAAAATGCCAAGTTGTGACCACCCATGTGCATTCTACACGTTTGTGTGATCTATTTTCCACTCTCTCCCTCGTGCCTTCATTCGGGCGGGTCGGGTCGTGTCGTGTGAGGGTGCCATAGGAAACACGTTTGGGTTGGATCGTGTGAGGGCGGCCGTATAAAATGCTAATTTGTGACTGCCCATGTGCCTTGTGCACGGTCATGCGACCTGTTTGTCATTTTCTCTCTCGTGCCTTCGACGTTGGGGGTGGTTGGTTCAAGTCAGGTTGTGTGATGGTGCCTAAGGAAACGTGTTCAGGTCGGGTAGAGTCATGCCGTAATGTAAGGGTGCACAAGGAAACACATTCAGGTGGGTCGGGTCAGGTTGTGTGAGGGCGCCTAAGAAATGTGTCTTGGTCAGGTCGTGTTGGGTCATGTGAGGGTGCCCAAGGAAACACATTCGAGTGGGTTGGGTCGGGTTGTGTCATGTGAGGCTGCCCAAGGAAACGCGTTCGTGCGGGTCATGTCATGTGAGGGAACCCAAGGAAACACATTTATATCGGTCGAGTTAGGTCGTGTCATATGAGGGTGCATAGGAAAATTCGTTTGGCCAGGTCGGGTCATGTGAGGGTGCCCAAGGAAACTCATTTTTGCGGGTCGGGTCGAGTCAGATCATGTGAGGGCACCTAAGAAAATGCACTCAGGTGGGTCAAATCGGGTCGTGCCGTGTGAGGGCGCCCAAGGAAATGCATTCAGGCGGGTCACGGTGGGTCAGGTCGGGTTGTGTGAGGGTACCCAGGGAAACGTGTTCAGGTGAGTCGGGTCAGGTCGGGTCGTGTGTGGGCGCCTAGGGAAACGCATTCGGGCAGGTCTGGTTGGGTCACTATCGGGTCGTGTGAGGGTAGCCTTATAAAGAATGCTAAGTTGTGACCACTCGTTTGCCTTGTGCACGTTTGTGTGATCCATTTTACATTGGCTCCCTCATTCCTTCATTCGGGTGGGTTAGGGTCATGCTGTATGAGGTCGCCACATGAAACAAATTTGGGTTGGATCGTGTGAGCGAGGTCACATGAAAAATTATAAGTTGTGACGGCCCGTGTGCCTTGTGCATGCTTGTGTGACCCATTTTATGTTTTCTCCCTCGTGCCTTCGATGTGCGGGAAGGTCGGGTCAGGTCGGGTCGTGTGATGGTGCCCAAGGAAACACGTTCGGGTTGGATCGGGCCGGGTCATGCCGTGTGAGGGAACCAAAAGAAACGCATTCGGGTGGGTTGGGTTGGGTGGGGTCGTGTGAGGGTGCCAAAGGAATGTGTCTGGGTCGAGTCATGTCGAGCCGTGTGAGAGCACTCAAGGAAACACATTCGGGTAGGTCGTGTCATGTGAGGCTACCCAAGGAAACATGTTGGGGTGGGTTGGGTCATGTTGTGTCATGTGTGGGCACCCAAGGAAATGTGTTTCGGTGGGTCGTGTCGTGTTGTGTGAGGGTGCCCAGAAAAATGCATTTGGACTAGTCGGGTCAAGTCGGGTCATGTGAGGGTGCCCAACAAAACACATTCGGGCAGGCTGGGTCAGGTTGTGTGAGCGAGGCAGTATTAAGTTGTGACGAACCATATTCCTTGTGCATGTTTGTGCGACTCGTTCACCATTTTGTCAAATTTTCTTTCATCTGGGTGGGTCAGGTTGTGCCGTGTGAGGGTTCCCAATTTAACACGTTCAAGTCGGGTTGGGTAGGGTCGTGTGAGTCATGATGTATAAAAAATTCTAAGTTGTGACCACCCATGTGCGTTGTGAATTTTCGTGCAACCCTTTTTCTGTATACTCCCTTGTGCATTCATACAGGTGGGTCAGGTCGTGTGAGGGCACCCATGGAAATGCAGTTGGGATGGGTCAGGTCATGTCGTTTGAGAGTGCCCAAGAAAACAAATTCGGGCATATTGGGTAAGGTCGAGCCGTGTGAGTATGACCAAGGAAACACATTTAGTGTTGAGATTTTACCAAACTAAAAAATTAATTTTCCAAGTTTTTAGTCTCAATTAATTCTTGAGTTTTCTTTGTCAATCGATCATCAAATTTGAAAGAAACCTGTTAGATAAAAATGAATTTAATTATTTGATTTCACTTTTATCTTTCATTTCACTCCTTTATTTTAGATTTTCAAAATATTTCTAAATGAACAAGGCTGAAATATTCTTTTTAAATAACTGAAAGTAAACATTTTCTTTATTTCACTTAGATTTTCAAAATATTTTGAAATGGACAATGTTAATTTTTTTTTTTAAACAACTAAATTTTGGGAACTTGACTAGGGGTGAGTTTTTAAATGATATATTTCTATCACATTCATTTAAGTTCAATAATAAAATTCTATAATGTGTAATATAAACTAAAAAAAATCATCAACATATTTTCGTTTTTACGGGCCGCAGTTTCTTCGTCGTAGTGGTTTAACCATACCATGAGCTCCCTTAGTTTGGGTTTCCCCTTAAGTTTTTCCCTCATCTGATTCAACATACCCTCTCTTCTTGGCCCCTTTTCATTTGCCTTTGAAATTGGCTGCAAAGGTCTGCTCGTAACCCTGTGTCTCAGTGTTGCTCCTGTATTGTTTCTTCCATCTATCCTGCTGTAAGATCTTGTTGAAAAGATCTCCAAACCTCAGGTAAAACTAGAAATAATGATTCCCCTTACTGTTTTGAAGGACCATCCAGCAACCCCTTACCTTGAACTTTTACGGGTTGGACAATCGAGCATACGACCTAGAAAGAATTCCCAGAAATAATGTGAAAACCCCCTGGAGCTATTGGAAGATGTTGGAATAGGAATTTTTGTGGATAGATTGGGGCTAGATCATGGAGCCATAACCTCTACCAGTTTTTAAGAGGTATTTATCCTACCTTTTGTAAAATTTCCCAATTTTATTACCGATTCTGTCTCACTGAAGTTTACTATAAAAAGGTTGTGAATGGTGTTTGTATCTTTATGTACGATTTCGATTCCTGTCAAACACATCATACATTATTTCTTGGAAAACCCTCATAATTTATTTTTGGAACCCTAAAATTGATATCCTAAATGAAATTAGTGGAACCCTAAAATTGATTTGGGGGTTTTGAATCACATCAATGAACCCCATAATAGATAAGCGAAGGCGATAGAGAAGACATGGCCTTTCCTTCCTTGCCATGCCTTAGTGTAATGTTAACCCACCTTGCCTTATTTATCGATTGATTTCCAATGCCTTCTAAAATGTCGTAATGGAAAGCCCCTAACAAGCTCAGTAGGCCCCTAACAAGCAATCCTAGTCAACATGCCCCTAATAGTTTATCTCTCTTCGTATAGACACATCTTTCCCTCGTTTGCCTCTGTCCCAACATCTCTGTCCTGGATCCTTTCAATGCTTTGTCAAATATTGAATATTTAATAATAAAGGGCGACTCGAAGATTCATAAATTTAGGTTCCATCATAGTATAATAAATTCCAATTATACACACCGATCCCTCATCCAAATATTCCTAATTCAAAAATATTTTTGAGGTATGGCCGATTAGTTCCTTGGTTTCTTTTGGAAATCGCGAGCAGTTTTTAGCCTTATTTTGCACTTTTGGTTTTCTATTAAAAAGAAATAAATATCACACCAAAATTTAAAAAATTGACTAACCCAAACATTGGAAGACAGAACCCTTGAAATTTAAAAGTTAAAACAAAACTACAACGAAAACATGAGGGATGAAAGAATTTATTTTCTAAAACAGAAGAATGGAGTAGCAAGGATAAAATGACATTAGCAATACTATCCTTGGTAGATTTTTCATAATAGGTGGGAAGAAAATGGCTTACTGACGTCAGTTGTGTTGGAGGATTAAATGTGTCACCTTTAGCTCCAAGTTCAATGCTAAAATTTGGATCGAAGGACACAATTATTGAGATTTGTAACCAGGGGAAACAAAAGAGCTAGGATATGTTGCAAGAAATCTTCTGTTAGAGCGTAGTTTCTTGATGATGGCTATGACCTAGGAAGCACCACGATAATGGTAAGCAACATTGTTTTTTCCTTCTTTCAATGATGAATAATCTATCAAGATCATACCTACCATGAGAGACGAGCTGAGCATACCATCTGTGGCCAACTTATACTATGTAGGATCATTCATGATTTCAACAGTTTTGAGGAACATTGAATTGGGGAGAGAATACTGAAGATTCTATGCTATAGTTTACTTTAATATTAAAGGTTAAGGCAGTCATCAACTAGAGACCTTAAAACAAGAAGTAATTCACTCAAATTATTTTACAAAGGTAAACTTTCACATACAAAAATGCATTCTAAATCAGACTGGTTAGATTATTGACCTGGAAAATAAGATATTATGATTATATTTAATGAAATTTAAATGAAAAATGCAGGAAACAGATCCACTTACTCAACAACAATTTGGAAAGAAAAATATTTCAAAGGATGTCCCAATTTGGAGTGCAATTTCTTGTCGCTTTCTCCTCAATTTTTTTTTCATTAACACAAAAAGTTTGCATGTGAATAATTTACTTCCAATAATTTGGTTCTAAGACATACTTATATCTACTCATTAACATTTCCTTAAGGATGCCTTAAGGAGAAATATTTTTTGAAAAGAATAAATACGTGCTTTGTAATTCAATGTTTGCAATTGTTCTAGCGGCTATTTTTCCTACATTTCTCTTGGAGAAGAATGATCCAAGAGACACCTAGATTCCCTTAGCTTTTTCAATGATTTACATGCTACTAAAGAGTTTCTATTCACATATTCAAAGTGAATGAAAAATTTTCCACAAGCATTTATGACTATACCATCATAGAAGATCATCAGATAATATAGAAAGGCCATTATATTCTTAAAAAAAATTCCGAGTTCTTTCACTCCCTTCTTTTGACAAAAAATTCCTTCTCTAGATGAGATTGGATGAATAAATTTCTCATACATATTTAATCCAAAAACAAAGGATGATTGAATGAGTTCACAAACTTCGATCGAATATTTCTTCTGTGGATTGAAAGAAAGAGAACCATTGAAAGGAAGATGTGAAAAAAAACTTTATAATCAATTTGTAGGAAAGTATTATTCCATTAAAACATTTGAATCCCTAAACATCCAAGTTGTTGAAGCACTTTCTAAGCACATCTTTCATTTGCAATATCAAAAAAATAAAAAAAGCCTTGAAGAATAAATATCCTTGGTAAAAATTTCTTGCACTCCAAGTAGATGCTTCACCAGTTACAAAATGATGGAATTCTTGTATCTACCTCCCCTCATATGCTTCATAATCCTAGAAATTCTAGTAAGCTCACTTCCTAGCTCTTTTGTAAATATGTTTCTCTAAGAAACATATTGAGCAAGAACCAAATATCCAAACTTGCACTAAAACCATCTAAGGATAAAAATTCAATTAGAAGGTTCAACTCAAAATGTTTCCCCCCAATTGATTGTTGTTCAACCAGAGATCTCGCAAATTAAAAAGGCGTCCCAATTGAGTTGGGATATGACCATGGAGGGGATTTTATCCAAGATAAAGTGATCAAATTCATTCCTACCGACAATGATCTTACCTCAATATATTTTGATGGGAAGACTGCCACACTTTACCTTCCAAAAGTAAAGTTGGACAAAAACACAAATGTGATATTGAGAATTTTAGTGGCTTTTGGAACTTCAGCAGTGCCAGGTGCAATAGATTTCACATGATATACTTATTCCATGAATGAGCTGATTGACATAGAATAGGTTGTGAGATTGTTGAGACAATGGAATTATTTGCAACCACTTCCAAAGCGATGGAGAGGTTGCGAACCTCTTGAACAACATGGGTAAATGCATTTGTGTCACAAAGTTTGGATGTCTTGAACATTGCTATAGAAGATGTAAACAAATATTATAATAGAAAATGTAATGTTGCAGTGAAGAAAAATATATTAGGGTTGTAACAATTCCTATCTCTAGTAGTTGCGGTGATAATTTTAAGTTTCACTTCGTTGCAGGCTTTGTGCCCTATCTATCTATGATTGCAACAAGTGGGTAGGCAAGTTGCAAGACTAAGTTATGCGCTAGAATGTTTACAATGGAATAATTTCATTTACAGTATTGAAAATTGCACAATAATCCAATTTCCAATCGATGACCACCACTTCTAATAATCTTAGAAGGATTCTTGCTTGATTTTCCTATATTCTGTGTTGTGGCTTGATATGAGTTGATTGATGAACATTTTTATTCAGATGCCTGGTCATGGTCACATTATCGATTGTTTAGTCATCTCTATAATCATAAATTTGGAAACTAATTTTAAGGTGTGATTTCGATCGAAACTAGGACGCATGAAGTATTTTAAATTGGGATAAAAGGATGCACAATACTAACAAATTGAACTTCTTACAAGGATCCACACTATTCATATATTAGATATTTCATTCAATTCCAAATACATCGAATAAATTTAATACATCTCCTACGTTTGTAGTGCTATTTTGTGAGCTTTTCCTAACCACCTTTGACTACGCAAAGTCTAACTGTTCAAGAGCCTTTTCCCTTGAGAATTCATGTGCACTATTCCTTTCAGTGATGGGTCTTATATAACACTTTCCAGGTGCCACTGTTTCATTGAATTCATTTTGACTTCTTATTGGAGCATGTGCCCAGGGGGATTCTCAACATATCATTATATCTAGGTAATAGTTCAAAGAATCTATATGCACTCAATGCAAATGTATGTTGTTATCATACCTTCAGAATTATTTTTTTAAACCTGGGAACTATTATTTCATGCCTACTACATTCATTGTTTTTAACAATTAAATTATTGTTAAAAAATATCAAAGTTATATCAATAGCAACATTCCTTCAAATTAAATTCAATCAATTGTTATTTTCCTTACAAGGAAAACATTTGAAAAATTTCAATTGTTTATTCCTACATGTGGATTTATAATTTTTATGTTTCACTATAGAACGAGATCTTGGAATATGCTGGAATCATTAAAATGAAAAAACTTATTATCCTTATCCTTATCCACCTTATGGAGGTGGCTATGGTTATATGTCACTTCCTTCTCCTCCTACAATAGGTTCCACTTCAGGTGGAGTTTTTTAGAGATGAATTATTAGGTCATATAATAGGCTTTCTCAGAAGCATCAGCACTTTTGGGAAGCATAGGTAATAAATTCTATAGAACGAATTTTAAAATGTTTTTTCTTTACAATTTTTTTTCTTGTGGATGCAATTTGTTGTGCCTTGTATGTGATTGCTAAAGAAATGCATGTTTTATGTTGATGACTATGTGGGTTACAATCAATGGAAAATGTGAAACTTTGGTGTGCATTGGTTAGGGTAGAGTCTCAATTTTATCGCATATTGTGGTAGGCTTATGAAATTTGATGTAGGAGCATGAGGCCTTGAGGAACAGGACTTAAATTTTATTCCAAAAATACAAAAAAAGTTTAAAAGCAAAGAAGTGGGTTCCTTTAGCTGTCAATTTACAGTTTTAGTAGATAGGGTTTGAACTATTATTTAGAGATTTGAACTGCTCTATAAGTAGTACAATGTATTTAGTTTTTAGTTGATATTTCTAGGGAGAATATCGTGCAAAGGGATTTTATCCAAAATTGGACAAATTCGATCCTTTGAATCAAATTTGAATGATTGTATGAACAATATTTATGTAAATTTTGAATGCGTGAATGATGATTTTGGATATAGAATAATTGAATTAAAGAAATTTTGATTTCCACTATATCTCTATGAAATATAGGTGTGATTGTCAAATCCCTGAGGTTTTATTTTCGTTTGAAATATGTATGAGTTTGTTGATTCTAGTTTGAACTCTGTTTAATTGACTTCTCTCTATGTTAAATTTTATATGAATGTGGATACCATTCGATTAAATAAGATCGACAGATATCGTATAGAAATATGTGCACTCAATAACTCAGCTAATAGACACGATATTTCATAAATTCGAAAGAGATAAGTTTGAAGGCTTAATGACTGAAACTACAAAGAAGTTCCAAGAATAATTTCCAATCGGAACAGAAGAAGTGATCACTAAATTTGAGAAATTGTCCCTAACACCTGCAACCAGCCCACCATTTGTGGCATTAGAGCAGCCTTTAGACATTGAGCAAGATCTCAAAGATCAAGAAAAGAAATCCAACATGCTTGTCAAAGTTGGAAGAGGAGGTAGTGCTGGTCGAAGAAGAGGAAGACCAGTTGCAAATATTAAAGTGGTGGAAGCTATGAAAAAACATGAAAGCTAGATTAGAAGCAGTGGAAATGGGAAATCAAAGAGATGCAGATGTTGGAAATCTCAATGAGCCTGAAGTTGAAGCTGCGGAAGAAGGGGAACCTGCAGAAGTTACTCCTGAAATGAGATTTTTTAAATCAATGTTGGGATCCACATCTAAACCCAGACTCTAAGTTTTAGTTTTTACAGGAGGCTTAAACCCAGATTGGGTTAATGACATGGATAATTTCTTTGATTATGAAGAAATGGAAGAAGCAGAAAGGGTGAAATTTTTTGTCACAAAATTGAAAGGACATGCAACACTTTGGTGGGATGGAGTGCAAGTAGAAAGAGGGATAATTGGTAAGCAGCCAATAAAAAATTGGAACAATATGGTTGCAAAGTTGAGAGGTAAGTTTTTGCCAAGTGATTATCAACTTTCATTATTTAGACAGATGCAGAATCTTAGACAAAGGTCAATGACAATAAGAGAATATACAGAGGAATTTTACCAGGGAAAATTTTAAGGGTGGAAATTTATTTTAAAGTTTAGAAACATTGGTGAATCTCTCTAGTACATAATATGCAATTTTTAAAATGTTAGGCAATGTTTTTTTAAAAGTATTCAAATTTATAATAATTTTATATAGTCTCTATATAAAATTTTGGTGATTTTTAAGGTAAAACAATTTTATACAATAAAATTTGGGCGAACAATTTTTAGAAAAAATGTAAATTAACAAATATTTTTTTTATAAAAAGCATGGAAAATTAACCCACTTGCGAATATTAGCCCCTAAAATTTTCCATGAATTTTACAAAGTGAGCATAAGAGTAGGGAAAATTCAAGATACATCAAAGAATATTGCAAGATATATGAATGGTCTCGAAATGGAGATACAAGGTGAGATAAGACTATTGTCTCCTAAAACAATGGAAGAGGCTTATTAGATGGCCTTGAAGGTTGAATAAAAACTCACAAGGAAGAAATCTGCCAGAGGTAGAGGTACTTTCCAAGGAAGAGGAAGTCAAGGTGGTGGGGGAATATCTACAACACCTAGAGAAGGACCTAGCAGTAGCTCAAGTCAGCATACACCCACAGAAGGTGATGTAAGTGGCAGAAGGAGTTTTTGTAGAGGAAGAGGAGGCAGAGGCAGAGGAAGATAAATAAGATGTTATAGATGTAATAATCTAGGACACAGATCTTATGAATGTGCAGAGAATGTGGGGACAAATCAGATAAATGTAATTGTTGCTCAGAGTGAAGAGGAAGCAGAAAAAGTGCTAGAAGCATAAAATATACCAGAGAAAGGATAAGCTTTGGTAGTTAACAAAGTTATATTAAAACCAACAAAGGAAGTTGTTGAACCAACATAGAGAAATAATTTTCTTAGAAGTGTGTACAAAGTTCAAGGAAAATGTTGTCAAATGGTAATTGATAGTGGCAACACTGATAATTTGGTCTCTATAGAAGTGGTGGAGAAATTTAAATTGAATACAAAGAAACATCTAACACCCTACAAGGTGTCATGGCTTCAAAAAGGACATCAATTGTTAGTGAATGAACAATGTGAAGTGGAGTTCCAGTTGGGAAGGTACAAAGACAAAATTATGTGTGATGTGATGCCTATGGATGTATGTCACATATTGCTGGGTAGACCTTGGCAGTATGACAGAGGAGCTATGCATGATGGAAAAATGAACACATACAAGTTTTGTAAAGATGGTGTAAATCATACATTGTTGCCTATAGAAGAAGAAGATGCATCAAGAAGACTTGATCCGAAAGCTTTATTACTGAGTGTAAAAGAATACTTGCAGCAGATTGAAGATGATGAGGTAAACTTTGCATTAATTTGCAAACCCAAAGTAGTGATTACTTCCACTAAATTTTCTGATTTACCAATTGAAATTCAAGAGATGCTGGAATATTACTCTGATATTATTGTAGATAATTTTCCTGATGAATTACCACCTATTAGAAAGATCAGCCATGATATAGATTTTATTCCAGGAGAAAATTTTCCAAATAAAGCAACATACAGGATGTCTCCCACAAAAAATGAAGAAATTAGGAAGCAGGTGTAGGAACTGTTAGATAAAGGACTGATCAGAGAGAGTTTGAGTCCTTGTGCAGCACCAACAATGTTGAGTCCAATAAAATATGGAGGCTGGAGAATGTGCACTGACTCAAGAGAAATCAACGAAAACAATCAGGTATAGATTTCCTTTACCTAGAATTGAAGATTTGATGGATTGTTTAAGTGGGGCAAGATATTTTACAAAATTGGATTTAAAGAGTGGCTATCATCAAATTAGGATAAGGGAAGGAGATGAATGGAAGACAACCTTTAAAATAAATGAAGGGTTCTATGAATGGATGGTAATGCCATTTGGATTATCAAATGCTTGTAGTACATTTATGAGGCTTATGAATGAAGTACTGAGAGAATTTATTGGTAAATTTGTAATAGTATATCTGGATGATATATTAATATATAGAAAATCTAAAGAATAACACATGAGAGATCTGAATTATGTCTTAACAAAGTTGCACCAGGAAAAGTTGCTGGTAAATTTAAAAAAGTGTTCATTCATGAAGAAATATTTGATATATTTAGGGTTTGTTTTTTCTGCTGATGGATTGAAAATGGATCCAGAAAAGATAAAGGAAATCATAGAATGGCCTTCACCTAAGAGTGTTTTTGAGGTAAGAAGTTTCCATGGTCTTGCTAGTTTTTATAGAAAATATGTAAGGAATTTTAGTAAGATCAATGATCTTATTGTTGACACTATAAAGAAGGACAGACAACCATTTAGATGGACTGATGAAGTAGAGACAAATATTCAGTTGTTGAAACAAAAGATAACGGAAAATCCCATCTTATTTTTGCCTAATTTTAACATACCTTTTCATGTGAAATGTGATTCCAGTGGGGAAGCTATTGGAGCTATGTTAAGTCAAGAAGACAGAACTGTATCTTATTTCAGTGCAAAAATGAATGAGACAAGAAGGAAATATTCTTCTTATGACAAGGAATTTTATGTAATTGTGCAAACATTAAAGAAGTGGAGACATTACTTGATGTCTAAAGAGTTTGTGCTTTATTCATACAATCATACATTGTAGTACATTATGCAACAACCAAAACTGAATTAGAACCATGCAAAATGGGTAGAATATCTTCAAAGTTTCAATTTTTTATTAAAAAATATAAATTACCAAGAAAACAAAGTAGTAGATACCTTAATTAGAAAAATAATTTTAGTTCAATAAAGTCAAATTCAAGTGTTGGGTTTTTATTTTCTTAAAGAATTGTATAAGATAGATTTGGATTTTAAAGAGGCATTTGAAGCATGCAATAATCCTGTTTTTTTGGACAGAAGTAAGTGTCTGGATTTTTTCTTGGAAGAAGGGTTGCTATTTAAAACAAATCATCTATGCATACCAAATTGTTCTATGAGAGAAAATTTAATGAAGGGGAAACATAGTGGTGGACTTGGCAGACACTTTGGTGTAGACAAGACTTATGAACAAATGAGTCATTTTTATTTTTGGCCAAAGATGAGATCTGAAGTGAAGAAATATGTGCAAAATTGTAAACTTTGTCAGTTTGAAAAATGAAGGAGTCAAAACATAAGTTTGTATGTTCCATTACTTATTCCAAATAGACCTTGGGATATGGTAAGTATGGATTTTTTTTTGGGTTTACCTAAAACATAGAGAGGGAGTGATGCAATTTATGTTGAAGTTGATAGATTTTATAAAATGGCACATTTTATTCCATGTTATAAAACTTGTGATGCTACTCATGTTGCTAATTTGTTTTCCAAAGAGATTGTAAGGTTGCATGGGTTACCTAAAAGCATTGTATCTGATAGGGACACCAGATTTGTTGGTCATTTTTGGAAGACATTGTGGAAAAATCTTGGTACTAAACTAAGATTCAACTTAGCTTATCACCCTCAAACTAGTGGATAGACTGATGTGGTGAACAAAATCTTGGGTAATATTTTGAGAAGCCTTGTAGGTGAACATCCTAAAATGTAGGATCATATTTTGGCACAGGCTGAATATGCTTATAATGACTCTCTTAACAAGAGTAAAAGGTAGGGTCCATTCCATATAGTTTATGGAATGAACCCAAGAGGAGTGTATGAACTAATAAAATTGGGAAAAGAAGAGATGAGAAGTGCTAAAGGAGAAGATTTTGCTTCAGAAATTCAAGCAATACATGAACAAGTAAAACAACAGTTACAGGACAACAACATCAATTACAAGAGTAGAGCAGATTTGAAGAAGAGAAGTTAACTTTGAGGTTGGAGATTTGGTTCTAACACACTTGAGAAAGGAAAAATTTCAAAAAGGGCATATAACAAGTTGAAATTTAAGAAAATTGCACCATGCAGAGTATTGAGAAATTTTTTTGCAAATGCATATGAAATTGAATTACCCCTGACATTGGAATATCTCCAATTTTCAATGTTGTTGATTTGTACAGGTATGAAGACAGAGACACGGATGATACAATTGAAGGAAAAGAAGAGATTTATTTGTTGAAACAGTTACCCACAACAAAGAGATTTCAACTAGAGAAGATTTTAGACAAAATATTGTCTAAGAAGACAAGAGGACAGGAGTATTTTAAATATTTTTTCAAGTGGAAAGATTAAGCAATTGCAAAGGCTACTTGGATGACATATACCATGCTACAGAAATTGGGCAATTCTATAGGGGAGCGCATGGACAGGAGCCCATGAAGATTTTTTTCCTCAGGAGTCTGATGCAGGAGCATGAGGCCTCGAGGAACAGGAATTATATTTTATTCCAAAAATATAAAAAAGTTTACAAGAAAAGGAGTGAGTTCCTTTAGTTGTCAATTTACCGTTGTAGTAGATAGGGTTTGAACTATTATTTAGAGATTTGAAATGCTTTGTAATTAGTTCAGTGTATTTATTTTATAGTTAATTTTTTTAGGGAGAATATCGTGCAAAGGAATTTTATCCAAAATTGGACAAATTCGATCCTTTGAATCGGATTTTAATGGTTGTATGAATAGTATTTATGTAGGTTTTGAATGTGTGAATGAGGATTTTGGATATAGAATAATTGAATTAAAGAAATTTTGATTTCCTTTGTATCTCTATGAAATAGAGGTGTGACTGTCAAATACTAGAGGTTTTATTTTCCTTCGAAATATGTCTGATTTTGTTGATTCTAGTTTGAGCTCTGTTTAATTGACTTCTATGTGTGTTAAATTGTATATGAATGTGGATACCATTCGATCAAAGAATATCGATAGATATCACATAGAAATATGTGCACTCAATAACTCGGCTAACGGACGCAATATTTCATAAATTCAAAAGAGATAAGTTTGAAGGCTAAATTATTGAAACATCAAAGAAATTTCGAGAATAATTTCCAATTGAGACAGATGAAGTAATCTCGAAATTTGAGAAATTGTCCCTAACACCTTCAACCAGCCCACCAAAATTGGATTCAAACATTTTTTCATTAAAGGCGCACCATGATGTTGTTGCAGATGATTTTTTTGTAGGAAAAACTCTATAAAAAAATCATAGAAAAGGTAGAAACAAGAGAGCCATTAGTGTGGAAACTACTCTGTCTTCATTTGACAATTTCCAGCCTAGATCTTGGGGAAGAAATGCTACAACTTGTAGGATGGTGATAGAAGAAAATAAAAAGAATGACAGCGAGAAAGACAAAGAATCAAACACAAATAAAAATATAAAGTAAGAACTCCTATAATAATCATGCACCCACCAAACCTTCCTACTATTGAAGAGGAGCAAGATAAGGTTAATCCAATGTTCACAAATGATAGTGAATTTGAACTTAGCAAAAACAAATCTAGACTCAAATTTAGATTTCCTAATTGTATTTGTATGGCATAACCATGTGTTCACAAATGATGTTGCTAATATTAAGTATAGCACTATAAAATAGATAAGTGCTTTTGGAGCACCTCTTCATGCATTGGAAAGAAAAGAAAATGGGAATGAGCACAATACAAACAAAAAGAGCCCTCTTTCAAGGCTTCCAAAAAACCTTAACATTGTTTTAGAGAACAAGATTTCATAATATATTGAAGAAATCTATGCTTATTACAGAGATGTGAATAACAGAGTCAATCAGTGTCCATCTCTCACTCCTACTGGTGATGAAGTGAGGAATATGGTGTTTGAGAGAATAATGCACCCTTTTTATTACCTTTGGCATGTTATGAGACTAGAGAAAATGTGTGGAGGGAAGATGATTTATACCTAGGGCTATGTTTGTGAGGATGCATTTAAGGAACAAGATGATGTGGTCCCATTAGGAAAAGAAGAATAAGATAAGGAAATGGAGAATGAGGGAGATTCTACACTTGATGAAGGAAAGAGGGCAAAGGGGGATTTTTTTTAAAAATTAAATTTGATCTTCAGGATCCCTAAATGTTTGACTCAGATGAATAGATGGTAGAATTATTGAACTTATTGATACCTTGAGTTTTTGGCTTTCCTTCCTCCAACCAGTTTCTGATCTGGTAACAACAGTTGTATTCTTTCCTTTACTCAACTGCTAAACAGTTGTATTGTGTTTTCACTTCTTTGGATAGTTTCTAATGAATTATGCCACAAGTTTTTGTATATGACAGAATAGTTGATCTACTAACCTTACACATAAAATACTTAGAAATTACTAACAAGTGATAGCAGATCCTAGTATTTTGAGGAAGGAAAAGTCTTAGTTGACCTATATTGTCAATGTAGACACATGAGTTTACCCATCTTGATTTCTTATTTGAGGTTCCTTTGCAAGATGGCAAGCAATGACAATTTTAAATTTTAAAGTGTAAGAAGTACAATAGGGTATTACCTTTTTTTCTTTACCCCATAAGATAGTAAAGATGGTAGGGGCACAATTTTTGCCACTTACAAGATATTGTACATTTGGATAAGTATTCCATCACCTCAAAGTAATTTATTTCGATGAAATCTGTAAAAAATATGAATTTTCCTTCACTTTTGTTGAATTTTTAGAGTGAAATATCATGAATATAATAATGAATTATAGTCTTATATTTGAGATTTTGTTATTTTTTTTGCATTGTGAGATCATGGAACACTAAAAACTTATTAAAATAGGCAAGTGATGAAAATAAGATTCCTGTAATGTAGGATTGTTTTAAAGCCCCTAACAAGGTTCAAATATCAATTGGGACATGTCCATACTCATGCTAATGCTCATTTCAATGTATAATAATGTATATGCATTGAGCATGAAAATGGTGGTGCTTGGATGATGTGAAACACCCATGATAGCCAAATTTAGTATATAGAAAATACTTCTTTCATCAGCAACAATATGCATAATAAATTAGACATTGACATTGAAGAAATAGAGAAAAGATAATATTTTTTAGTTTTAAGGAGACAATTGTTTTTAGGGAAATCTAGAAAACACATCACAAGGTCACATTATTCAAATAAGGGAAAAGAATATCAATATAAGGTCAAGAATTCGGCCTCCACATGTTGTGAATTTGTTAGATCATATTTCCCATACATGGTTGGGGAAATATTTTTTGGTAATGTTTTAAGTCAGCTACTGTAGGAAACTTTCAAAATTTGTTTTTTTGAAAATCCTGCATCAAAGGAATTAATTGGAGATGCCATCAAAATAGATGAATTAGGAAATGATGGAAAAGAGTAAATCATGGTAGATTTGTGTGTTAAAGAGAATGGAATAGCCAATTGCATAGGCATTGCAAGAGTTGATACGAATAAAGAACCTCTGAATACTATGGAATATTTAATAAGTCCTTCGATTGATAAGTGTTCAAAGGATAGGTTGTTGGGAAATAGAAGGTTCCTTTTAGTAATGGTCCAAATTCCACATAAGTTAATCCTATTAAAATGATGATAACATCATTTTTTTTCTAGAGAGGAGACAAACATTGTCCCAAAATACTAAATGATATATCACTTCCTCCAAACAATACTCCACTAACGATGTTAGATGAGAATATAATTACAGACATTCAATTCCCTTACTGTGAAAAAGGTTAAATTAAACCATTGTTATCTACAAAATAATAGCAGTTTAACGATGTCAACTATCAGATATGTTGCCTTGCCTCCACCATAATCTAGATGATGATGCATGGGATATTTTGGTTATGAAAGAACACCTCTCAACTATCCATGATGGGATGGATAAGAAAGATAATGGAATAGAAGAATCTAGGGAGGATTGTCATTGCACACACAAACACACACACACATACACAAACAACTAAATGATTTCTTTTTTATCAATAATACGTCAAATAGAAGAAGTGGTCAATGATATCAATGATCATGTGATACCTGTAATTTGTCCTCTATTTGAGTATAAAGACGAGGAACGTGTACCTAGATAGATTTGGGCAAAAATGGATCCGATTCTAATTGAATTAATTTTAAATTTGTACGTATAGATGATGAGTTTTATTATTTTGAGGTTGTGTGGAAAAAAAACTAATATAGCTAAAGATCATAAGATCATCTATGTTTTGTGGAGGAGATACATAGAAATAAAAATTCAAATACATGACCTAAATATGATTAAGAAAGATAGTGAAGAATACATCCGTAAGGGACTTGAGTCTAAATATATGGGTTTTGAATTAACAAACACATTATCTGCCTCATGTTAAAATAACAGGGAAACACACCATAAAAAAGTTGTGGTAACTAATTGAAATCCTGCCATTTCTTCCCTTAGTGATGCAGGCCCTATGCTTGAGGAGAAGATCATGTTTTGTCCCTTATTACATTTAACTTATATTGTTTTCCATCTATACATTCTCAGGTGGGATGTTTCTCATTTCATTCAAATTGAATATGTGTTCATCTCTCTTCTGTGATAAATGTTTTTGGTTTCTTTGTAAACCTGTGAGTTAATGAATATCTGAAATCCCGTTTTGTCTAAGGTAATATAGCACATTGTGATAATGTGGTTTTCTTCTCTCTTGTTCTTATGAGGTTGTAAGGTTCTAAACTATCATATTCCAGAAGAAAGAGTTTGATCCTATTTTGTTTTCCTGGTCTCTTTTTTTTCTCGTCTACCAATGTTGTTTTCTAATATTTAACAGTCATATCAATTCACATATTCACTTGGATTTATGCTTATTTATTTTAATCCAATCATGCTGATGTATTTTATACACTATCTTTTTTTTATAAGTTTTTATTTTGAAATCCCCAGCCAGGCATCAGAATAGCACTGAAAATAGTAACGTTGGGCATGATTTGTGCAGAAAATTGTTGATTTAGTATAAAAGAAGAATTGAATATTCCCTTCCTCTTCAATATTTCTTTGCTTCCTAAACCAAATATGAGGCTTTTCCATAGTTTCTTCTGAGGATTTCTTGCATTCTAATCAAATAGACCTCCTGAGATAAGATAAGGATCCCATAACTGCTTGCAGAAACTGTGAGGCAATCATGAAGTCAATGTAATGTGAATATTGAATTGATATACTATGGCTTCATGAAGTTTTATGCATATATTTTTTGATATTTGTTTTGTTTTATTGATAGGATTTTTCTTGAGTTCTTATAATCTCTAAGGATCCATGTTATAAAGTACAGAATCAAGCATTATTACTAGTCCCATTCTCATTCATAGGATTCCATATCAAGTCTCAAATCCATGCCTCCACTTATTGTATATGTTGCAGATACATCAAGGTCGCCAAGAAAACATGTTCCAACAAGGAGCAGCCATAATCATTAATTAATTCTTACACTTATTATTCATTGGAAAAACTAGTGCAAAGATAGGTTATTTGTTTTAGAGCTAGATTATATAGAGAATGTGGGCACAAAGGGTGTTTCAACTCTCTGGGTGCACAAATCCACAATCCTCTTCCAACCATATAGAGATTGTGTGCCTCTAGTGGCTGAAATACCCTCTCCACACTACACTGATTAGGGATATAGATGCACTCTGGTGGTAGATTGATATTAACCCCAATATATTAAACCCCAATAGACCAAAATAGAGTTTATAGATATGGTTAAACTGCCATCTATCCCTCTATATATTTATGAAACATTGGCAATAATTCACCACATGATCAGATAAATCTCCAAAGAGTGTGTAGTAGGAGAAAGAGCCATCTAAAATGTGCTGCGAATCAAACCAGGATTGGTTTTGATAAACTTCTACCAATCTACAATTGGATACATTATTAATTTAGATGAAATTCTTCAGGATTAATCACAAAATCTTGAACTCATAAATATGTTATCAGTATTACTATGGTAGTGATATGATCCCATTTACCTTGTTCTGCATCAAAACTGTGGTAGGTTAACTTAATAGAGGGCTTCCTTCCACTTCTTTGCTCCTTCACTTCCCATAGGACATTTTCAAAGCCTCTTATCCCTCCTGTGCAATCCATTCATTAAGATACCCAAACTACACACATGTTACCTTAACTAGTAGTGCTCTAGACCTCCACAAACAGATATATATATATATATATATATATATATATATATATATAAGGAGAGAGATTTTATTCTTGAGTAGTGGTCATTATAAGGCTATGGTTAGCTGGATAAAACATGCATGCAAAACATAAAAGGTAGGAATTCACAATGGAGTGTGTTGTTGCCATGATTCTTTCGCAGTTGAAATGATTTCCCATTTAGTGTGAATTCTCCATATTTGATACGGTTGGCTACATGACCCACCAAGCCACCAAGTTAAGGTCTATTTGAGCTCATGTCCTGCATTAATAAACAATCTCATATCATCACAAAATAGTCCACCATATTCCCCATGGTAACACATACATCTGAGATCCATTCCAATATGTGATTATAAACTATAAATTTATCTTAAAACCATACCATATGATGGAAGTACCAATTTCCAAAGGGAAATGAAATACATACCATGTATGAGGAAATATTGTCATAGCCAAGAAGTACGTCTGCTAGATGGAATGAATCATAAATATCAGTACTTTATGATTTATCTTCCTTTGAGTAATTCATGATATGAAAAATTTGAAGGGTATGGTTTAGGGATGATTACCTTTAGCATCAGGGATAGCCAGGAAGATAAGGTTAGCTCCCCAGTTGGTGATATTTATATGCAGATTGCCCCTGCAAACTTGAAAGAAACTTGGGGCATTGATCCTTTTGTAGGGATGACCATAACGAGCCAACTTGCCTTTACCATCCAAATTTCTTGGATTCAATTCACATTTAACCCCTTCACTACTATCATGGCATTCACAGAGGTGAATGAAAGCATGGACGATACGTTCACCATCATCGATTGATTGAATAATCAAGGGATGGATGGATAAGCTAAAATATAAATCTCAATGATATATATAGAGAGACTCACATACTCAATACTAGACTAGGGTGTGTTTGTATGCCTTAAGATAAGGTCACAATGTAAGACATAACATGGACTGTGTGCAACTACAATCAATCTATGCACTCTGGCTACCAAAAAATTTAATCTTTGGAATATAAACATGTTACATTTTGGATTTTTTGTAAAATTTGAATTAATTTTTGTGAGACAACTAACATCTAGGATATTTTTTTCTATCCCATACTTTGCCATCAACATCTAAGTTGTATTTCCTTTGCATGTGTTGATTGGAGTATCTATTGTGACATCTTTATGATTTTCCGTGTCAAACATACAATTCTAACATGTCTTCTCTTTTTTGTGGAAGGTGTTGCTACATTGTACTTTTTAAGGATGCATGTTCAACAAGACAAGTCAAATACTTCAAAATGTTGGATGTGTTTTGTATTATTGTTCCATAACATATTCTATTTTTCTTTGTTTTGTATTATTGTTCCAAAACATATTCTATTTGTATTTGTTTTGTATTATTGTTCTAGAACATATTCTCTTTGTATTTTTCTTTATTTCACACGTTCTTTTAGGATTTGAGTGTTTTATTTTATTTTAGGTTTTTGTCCCTGAAATTAGTTATTGAAATGCTAGATATTCACTTTATAATTATGTATTTTCTTGTATATGTGAGTTTTTTTATATAATAAATCTTCATAAGTAGATATTATGTAGATATTATACCCTTAGCTCCATTTCAAAGTGTTGTAAGAAATTCCGAGGACCTCTTCTTCTCCTTGACTCAAGGTGGTGGATTTCCCATTCTGTTGAGGCCTTTCTCTTTCATGTAATCCTTTGTTTTCCATTGAATCTGATTCAAGAGTTTCTCCCACTGGATCTATCATGGGTGATTCATGTGGTGGTAGTCCAGGTATCATTTTTTTAGAGTGTTCCTAAGATATTTTGAGGGCCCCATTTCATCGACTCAGAGTCTTATCCATTTCATCAGATCTTTAAGTGCAGGAAATAGTGCAACATGGCTAGGTCTTTTATCTTGTCTTAAAAGGTCATCTCCCTCTTATATTGATAGACTAGAGGGTCAAAAGTCATTGATAGTTGTTTGATGGATTTTACATAACTCGCTTTGAATATAGGGAATGTGACCATGCCAAAGCATAATCACCAAGCCATCTGAAACTTGACCCTTTTCCTTAGGTCCACGTAACAAATTCATCAACCATAATCCACTGCCATGACTAGACTGTTTCAAAAAACATCGGTCAGGAATAATCATCAAGACATACTATCAGTGGGTTTTATGGCTTCCTTTAAAGAATTGATTGACGAAATTCTTAAGTGACCGACCTTCCACAGGGTGTCCAAAAGGCGCTTCCAACAACAACCTTTAAAAAAGGTTGCCTCAGAATAAAAATAAAATTTTATAGAATTATCATGATGGTCTTTCTTCAACCAAAATGAAGAAATTTTTGCATTATCCTCCTTTTCTAGATGACATTGATCAATGAATTAAATTACCCAATCCATGATATATAGTCATCCATATTCATAAGATTGTCTTTCATAGGATCTTGGCTTAATGCATCAAGGAGCCCATTGACACAGTCAAGGTCAGGGCCTTACAATTCCTTCTGCTTATAGTTAGTGTCAAAGAATAGGATTTAATATGAACTTTCTTCAAGGTTCCTTTGATTTTGTGCTGATAAGGGCTGATATACGAAATAGCTCCAAAACGTGCCATGTACTTTCTCTCCTAGTGGCCAGACCAAGGTAAGGTGCTGCATAAACTTCCATTGCTCCTGTTGCTAGATAAGGAGGTAAATTGTTTCTTCCATACACAATCATTGCTCCTTCAATTATTACTATAATTCACTATATCAAATTCTACCATTATTTCTTCAAATGAGTACTGTCGTTTCTCCTTCATTGCTCTTGCACTTCCCTAATTAGAAACATTATGTTGCTAGATTAACCCAACAAGTTCTTGTATTAAAGACAAAGTTAATGTCTAATTGATTATTCTATCATCTCTAACTTAAAGTCTCTTGGTCTAGAGTCATATATAGATCAAAAACACCTGAAACAACTTGCCTAATACACTGTGTTATGTATGTGTTAATGGTAATTACACTCCAATCATTTTTCTATCACAAGGATTAGGTTGGTTGATGATTTTAGGATCCCTTGATGTATTCAATGAATATAAATTTCTATAATATCTCTATACTTAGAAAAACTGAGGGCTCTTCAGTACTTCCTTACCGCAGTGGTTTAGTTAGGACCAGAGGTGGACTATCATTGAAAACATTGGGATAACTATCATACAAAAGGTTATTATTACTATGGTGATCTGTCAAATTTATTGTTGTAGGGCCATGGTGAATTTTCTCTTTCCATACTACTATGGTGATGTGTCAAATATTGAAGAATCCCTGCTAGTTATAATATTGCAACTATCCTTTAAGCCATATCCGGGATACACATACAGACATTATGATGAGGCTTCAATTTTTCCTTCTACCAAAATTGCATTATAGCTTTATTCAATAATTGTTTATTTCAATTTCAAGAAAATGACTTCAACAAGTCTCTTACTTTTCTCTAGGTAGATACTCACTTTCCATGCTTCTTCTCAACCAGAAATTATGAAATTAAAATTGACCTTGGAGAATGTATTTCAATGGCCTAAGCCTTCAATATCTTTTCAAAATTTGTGCGCTAAACTCCTTTCTACCCATACAATACAGAAGAATTGTCACAACCGCACAAGAGTGATGTAAAATATAGTTTGGCATTGCACCTATAGAAGATGAGACTTGGATTTTGTAATGATCCGGTGACCTATGGTATATTCTCAGGTTCAAATCCATAGAGGTAGGTCATCAACTTCGTTCTTCACCTTATGTTAGTCATCAATAAATTTCACTATCCGTAGATGACTAAATATTGGTTCTATATTTCTAAAAAGAAAAATTCCATGAACATTGTGAGTTTTATAAATCTCACTGCCTTCATTATCCTTAGAGAAAATTTTTCACTATCCTACCCTTTTTCCATTTCATTATCACCTTGTAACTCCTACAGACTCCAAAAGGCTTATGCCTCTCATTTCCATTCTTTTTCCTACCCATAATCTCATTACTCTATTTTTCCCTTGCCTATGAATCCATTATCCATCTAGGGTTTTCCTATAAGCCTAACTCATTCCCATGATTCCCCAAAATTCCTCAAGCATTGATGGTCTCAAAACTATCTCTGTAGCCTCTTTAGATAAATCAAGTACATTGTATTTTTAATCTTAATTACACCACTTGGTCAATGCTCTATTTTTCACTTAAATATTCCAAGCCAACTTTTATTCAAAGAGAGGTCAAAGAACCCCCCACTAGGTCAATTAGGGTTTCATGTATTCCAAGGTCATCATTTCCAAGGAAGACTACCATTAAGTTTTAGAGTTTGCATATGAGCTAATGGACAAGCTTTTCACTTTTTCACAAGTGTTAATAGGTCATATCAGCAAGTGTAAATCTGTACCAACTCAGAAACATCATGCCTCCATCATTTTCCAAGGATTCTTTCCAAAGGACAAATCATTTTCCACACCTAGGGAGAGTTCTTCTTCAAACTATGTTTCTGACCAAACATGGATGAATTTAACAAAAGTGAGAGAGTTTTTTGTCCATCCTAGGTCCAAGAAGAAAAACCTCCTTCAGTTTCTACACAGGTGTCATGGTTTTGGAGAAATGTCAACGATACAGGTGTCATGGGAGAATTGTTTCACTACGGGAGTGACCTTGGGAAAATTAGATTTTCTCATATCTTCAGTGTCCAAATGACTTTCATGATGAATCAAATGACAACTATACTTGACAATATTTCCCATGAGCTATCATGAGCTCAATTTGGAGTTGCAGAAGACATCCAAAAGTGGTTTGCAATAGCACTCTACATTTCTGCACCATTATCAACACTTTTTTACCAGTCTTGGGAGAATCAAATTTTGACAGGTCAAATAAAATCCAATCAGATAAAAAAAGGTATATTTAGAAACTATACTAGAAGAAATTTCCAATGAGCTATCATGAGCTCAATTTCGAGTTATGGAAGGCCTCCAAACGTTGTCTGCACCAGCACTCTGCATTTCTGCACCATCACTCAAACTTTTTGACCAGTCTTGGGAGAATCAACTTTTGACAGGGAAAACCAACTCCAATCATAGAGAAAAGGGTATATTTGGAAATTAGATAGGATAATATTTCTAACAAGCTATCATGGGCCCAATTTGGACATTGGGTAGGCCTCCAACTTCCCTCTTCAAAAGGCGTTATGCGTTGGGAGTTCAAGCATTGCGCCTAGGGAAGAAGAGACCCGACAGGCCCATTTCTACCTAGCACTGTGCCCAGGGGACCGGCAGGCCTGCAGGAGGCATGCAACACTATGCCTAGGAGGATCCAACTCACTCAACGCTGCACTTAAAGGAGCCTAACTCGCCTAGTGCTACGCCTAAGGGACCCGACATGCTCATCTTTTCCCAGCGCTGCGCCCATGGACTAACAGGCCTACACAAGGCATGTAGCATTGCGCCGAGGAGACCGACAGGCCTACACATGGGCAGGCACTGCACTTAGGTTTAAAAATCTCCAAATTTCAAAAAAAATTCCCAAGCACAAAAAAACACCTCCAAGCTGCTTCCAAGACCCTGGAAAAGAGTTCAAATTGGTAAGTGGACATTCGTCCTCCTCCTCAAGTGGATTTTGTGTGATTTGGGGTAATTACAAATCATTTCAAGTTAAGCCCTCATAAAGATCAAATAAAATCAATCATAAACCCACCTCCATCTCACTTATTTGCAAGAGCTTCCCTCACCATCATTTCGTTTCAATCCTCCTACCTAAGTTTCACAAGCAAGCCCAAGTTTGTCCAAAAGCAACCCTAATCACCATGTTAGGAGAAGAAGGTAGTATGAGCAGTAAAGGAGGCCAAGTGCCTATGAGGCCAAAGCATGACAGTGAGAGTGAAAATGAGTCAAATCAAAATGAAGATGAGGATGAGGATGAAGGAGATGATTAGTAAATCAACAAGAGGTAGGAGGCATGGAAACAAAGAAGGGTAATGGTAGTGAAGACAATAAAGAAGTTGACAGTGAGAATAGGTCAAAAAAAGATGAAAAAGAGGTCAGAAATGAAGTTCAATACATGTAGGTGGATGAAATCAAGATGAGATAAATGGGGAAGGAGGCAGTAGTCAAGGTAATGAATAGGAAGACATAGAGACAAATGATGGTAGCCATGACGAAGACACCCAAATGATCAAAATTAAATCTCTTCCGTTGACATATCAAAAAGGACAAATTCTTGTGTTTGCTGCCTCTAAAATGCAAGGGACCATGCCTTCCTTTTCTACTAAGAATCTAGATAAAGGCAAACAAAATATCAAAGAGCAAGCCAGAGAGACCAAGTTGCAAGGGCTAAAACTCAAAAAGGCCCAAACCAAAAGCCAAGCACTAAAAGAGGCAAAGACCAAGTAATCCTTGGAATATTTCCTCAAGATTTTCTACAGGCTTCTCAAACCCCATGAGGAAGGTGTCCACCAATTTTGGGAGAATTTTGAGAATTTTTGGTTTTTTGCAAATTTTGAGGCCTATAAGCGCAGCACCCCTGGCGCTACGGTTTTTCCTCGGACATCCTCAAAGGGATAAATTTTAATTTTTGGAATCCTCATGTCTCGTAAAGTATGCTCACCAAATTTTAGAGCATTTGGAGCATTTTTGACCCCTCAAAAGGCAAAAAAATACCTCATTTTTCACCTTTCTGCCTCATTTTTAGGCTTGGCGCTGTGCTTATAGAAGTTCTGAAAATTTCGCCTTTTGGACCCATTAAAGGAGCTCAATTAGAAAACCAAAGGTATATTTGGAAATTATACTCATCAAGCTTTCCAACGGGCCATCATGGAGTAAATTCTGACATTGCGAAGGTCACCCAAACTTGGCTGCAATTGGACCCATTTTCTTCTTGTGTTGGTGTTGCGCTCAGAGCAGTTTAGGGAATTTGGGTTTTTGGATACGTTACAAGATAAAAATTATAAAAAAAAGGTATATTTGGAAATTAGACTCGATTGGCTTTCCAACGGGCAATCACGGAGAAATATCCTACATTGGGAAGGTCACCAAAACTTGGCCGCAAGTGGACCCATTTTTTTCCTGTGTTGGCCCTGCGCTCAGAGTAGTTTGGGGAATTTGGATTTTTATAAAGGTTATAGGGGCTCAATCAGACAACCAATGTTATATTTGCAAATTAGACTCATCAGGATTTCCAACGGGCCATCACGAAGAAAAATCTAACATCGGGAAGGTCACCAAAACTTGGCTGCAAGTGGACCTATTTTTTACGTGTTAAGGCGCTACGCTTATAGACTACACTGTGTATTTTTGGTGAAAAGTCTGCAAAACAAACACATTTATTGCAAAATAATATTTTAATGTTTTTTGAGGTAAATCAATCTAAATATAGGTGCTAGGAGTTATTTTGGAATTTAATTCATGGGATATTTTGTGCCTTGAGCATTGCATGGTCTCTTGGGCATTAGTGACATTTATGAGTGATTTTGACATTTTCCAGCCCTATCTAGGGTTTTTTCCCTCCTTTTCTAAATAAATAGAGCATGAGGGCTTCATTGTAATTTTTTTTGCATTTGATGACTCTTTGGATCAATACATAGTCTTTTGGAGGTTTAAGGGAAATTGGTGTTGTGGAGCTTGTGAATGGCTTTTTTAGCTTGTTGATGGAGGAGGCTTGCTTGCAGGATCCCTAAGCTTGGTTAATGGTGAAGTGATTCTATTTCAGTTATAGTTTTCTCATGTTTCATTATGTTTCCATATTTCTATGTTGCAATAAAAAAAATTATTTAGACTAATAAATGTTCTTAAAAGGCACCTTAGCTCTGCTTTTTCTTCATTGCCTCTATGTTTTCTTCTGCTAGGACATTTTAGAGAATTCTTAATTTCTCTCTAGACCCCCTAAGCTTGTTTATTTCATGAATGGTTTAATACAGTAGGTATCAAAGATGATTTATGGCTAGCCCTACTTGTTTGATGTCACTAAACATTGTTCTTGAGGTCTCTCTCCAAAGTACCATTAATTAGGTCTGCCAAAGAGGCTATGCTGCGATCATACATGTCTTTTTCCATGCTTGAAAAAAGCTTTTGGAGATATTCATAGCTATGATAAATGATTTTTAGGCGTTCCCTCTTCTTTTATTAAATTTATATGTGTATCTTGAATGCTTTCTAACGTTGAAGGTGAAATCAATAGAAGTTAAATGAGTTTCTCACCTTCTATATTTCATTGGAATGTTTGTCTTGAATGCTTATTTTCTTAAGTTGAATCAAAGAGTTACTGGTTTTCCCTGTCTATTGATTGCTTCCTTATGCTTATGTATTTAAGTCCCTTCTTAAAAAAAGGGTACATGGTAAAGGATTCTTTATTTCCCTTTGCCCTACCTTTGTTCCCAAACTTGATGTCCATCTCATTTCCCATAAACCTTGAAAATCCATTGACCCTATGATGCTCCCCATTCCATTGTTCAAATTTCCATGAATTTTATAAACTCCATAGCCCAATGAATTGAATATTCCCTCATTCTATCCATTCTACTTGATCATCTTACCCAACCGAAACAAACAAACCCTACAATTAACAACTAGCCTAAAATCAAAACCCTAGAAGAAAACAAGTTCACATCCTTTGCACAAATAGAGAGAGCCCTCTCTGAATCTAGGAAGGCTAGGTCCTAGGACTCCAAAGAATGGTTTGATGTTGCCCTGTGCATTTGATATCACCAATACAACAAATCACGGGAACCTAACATAATGGAAATCACGGTGGGACCTTCTGAGTCAGTGAAAATCTAAGTATACCTTAGGACCTCAGAAAACCCACAAACATCCTTAGATTGGCCCTTAATTGTTGATGGTGGACAACAAGTACATCCTTAAAAATAGTAAACACCATCCACCTGGCGACTCCATATCTCTCCATAGACCTAAAGACTCCACTGGAGTAAGAACCTAAAACATGACCAGTCATCCTAGAAAGAGAGAGCACTCAGGCCTAGATTGGATTCAACAAATTATTGCTTTGATTTATAAATATGTTCTATCCTACTTTAAGTTTGATTAAGAATACACTGATGAGATCTACATTGATCATTGGAAATATCTCAAGCCTAAAAAAGTTGAGCCTCAAATTTCAGACCATGAGCAAACTTATACACATGTGTCTACCCCAGATACACCTACGGAAGACCTAGTGAAACATGAGCCTCATGCTACTTTTCCTGCTCTTTCTGAAACCTCAAACAATCATAAATCTCTTTTTGCACTACCTATAGCCACAAAGGTCCCAGAAAGATACAAGCCTCTGATTTTTCCTCTTGTCCTCCAGGCCCTCCTAGAAAATCTTGCAAATAAACTACCCAGATTTGATGGAGAAAACTCAAAAGTCACCACTAAAGAACACATTCAAAATATTGAGAATCTACTTGACCTATTTTAAGTAGGAGAATATGATGTGCATATTAGAATGTTTTCCTTACCATTACGAGGAAAAATTATGAGTTAGTTTAAGGACCTTCCAGCTGCAAGCATTAGAAACTTTCATAAAATCACTCAAGTTTTATTAGATAGGTGGGCAGTCATGGGAAATTTTCTTCTCATCATAAAGGATTACAACCATTTGAAAAGAAATCTAGGGGAGACAATAAAAAAAAATTCAACCAGGTTCAATAAAGTATACAATGCAATACCTGCTAAGATAAAGCCACATCTAGAGTGGGCCCTCTTGCAATACCCAAATGCTTTTGACCCAGAGATGGCTTTCCAGATAAGAGAAAGATATCCTTTGACCCTGGAGGAAATTCAAAGGATAGCAGTTGATGTGGAGGCCAACATACTAAACAGGGAGGCAATGCTAAGAGTAATAGAGAAAGACAAAGCAGATCAAGAGAGACTGATATCTTCAGAGGTAAAGCTAGAGATTTTGACAGATGCAATCAACAAAATGATGCATATACTTGGCAGGAAAGAGGAAGAGCACCAGGTTGAGGTTGGTGCTGCTTATTCAAAACAACCTATACCTTTTCCTTGGGAATAAAAAACTCAGTCATTACAGGGAAAGAATATCAATCAAAATATGCATGTTGAGCAAGATTATAAAGAAGAAGATGTTGAAAGTAGTCAAGTAAGTACTAGATACATTCCTATATCTTGTGCTTCACTAATAAGAGAGAATTACAAGAAAATTTCAAATGGAAACAAGGTGGAATGCTCTAAAGAATCAGTAAGGGAAGAAATGGATAATGCAAACCATATTTCAAATTCAGAAGTTCTCCCCTTAATACATCTTGGTGTAGCTGCTAGGATTACAGAATGAGAAACAGAGGATGAACCAACATCTTTTGAGTCTTTCCCCTTTTTCTTTGAATCATTTCAGCTTGCTAAAGGAGAAGCTATTGGCCATAAACACTCTCATTTTAATATGGTGGAACAATCTGCTAATATAGTATGCATAATGGATGACATTATTCCTATGAATAAGTTGCCCAAGTATGATCAATATGATGATGATTATGTCCTTCAGACTCAAGCTAACACTACAGAACAATCAATGATCAGTTTGTGGGACAAATAAAATCATTTTCAACAGCTCAAAAATAGTGATCAGCAAATATCGCTCAGCTATGACAGTGAAGAAGAAAGTGCAGAAAGTTTGGGAGAAAGGGAAGGCTCTTTACCTCTTTGTTGTGCTTCATTTCAGTTCATCAAAGACAAAATTAATACAATCAGAATTTAGCAATATTTGGGTATTTATTTTAACAAAAAAGAAGACATTCAACCCTATGACTAGCCTTCATAAGGGATAGAGAACAACTGTGGTTCTATCCAAGGAAAAAGGAAAATGCCTCCTCCTCTAACTGAAGAAGAAATCAATCAAGGTCTAGGCATAAAACCAACTTCTAATATTTCATATAAAGAGATTATTTTTGTTTATTCTCCTGCTAATTTATATACTGCAACCTTGGCCCATGAAGAATCAGGTTTGTTGGAAGACAACACTGCAATTTATGATGAGACTACCAGTTATGATGATCACGATGAAGAGGTGGAGTTTCTTTTCCAAAATAATCTCAAGCTTAGCCAAATGGAGGAAAAAGCAGTCTTGGATCAAGCTTATTTTCCAAATCTTCACATTCAGGTATTGTTTCAAGATCCCTTTGGTGACTTGTTAGACATTTGAAGAGGGAGTAAAATATGTCAAGAGTAGTTTGATGCAGAATTTCAAGAACATTTTAGGCACTATTGTTTGAACACAAGTGAGGTGGGAGTGGCCTTTTGATTTATTCCGCATACTCAAAGAGATGAACCAAGATCACTCATGGAATCATTTTCTTGATTGGTTATATTGGAAAAGAGAGTTCATCAACTGAATGTATATCATGTATGGGTTAGATTATGATAGATAGGTAGGAAAATAAGCTCAGCACTACGAGCATCTTTCTAGTTTTTAAGCTTAGAATGCTTATCCAAAATGAAAAAAACAAAAAACAGAGGAAGGAAGAAAAATTGGGTGGATTTGAAAAGAGGTATAGCCCCATACCCAAAAAATAGTAATACTGAAAGTGTGCAAGCCTAAACGCCGCTAATTGTTCAAAAAGGAGTCTTATTTAGTCATCTAGCCTAATCATGGCTGAAACATGTTTTTAATTTATTGCTAATAGGTTAGTGAAAGAAAAATTGTCAAAACATCTAAACTTGACTTGTTACTGGGATTAGATTAGGAAGAAAAGACACTGGTTCTCCATGATCAAATTTGAACCAAAGAGAAAGATAGGGATGATTAACAAATGATGAGACATAGCCCTCATACTTTCTAGTTTTGTTTGTAAAAAAATAATGTTTTTGTGCAGCTTGTCCCAATGCCATAGCCCATGGTGAATCAGATTGCTTAATCCTGGTTCAAATCATGTTTTCAATTTCTTGTCAATATCTTAGAGAATGAAGTTTGTCATACAGCTTAATCTTGACAGTCAGTTATTCTAGGTAGAAAATAAAAGAGTTCACTAGCATAATCTGAACTCTTGGAAGTGATAAGAGTAGAAGTAGATTTTTTGTTTTTGTTTTCAAAATAAAATAATGTCAAGGGTTTTCTAGTTTAAGTGCACCAAAGGAAGAAAAAATGCTAGGAAAATTAGGCTAGGTAGGTAGATATTAGGTTGAAGTAATCATGTTTTTCATATCTTTGAAGATCACAACTTCAAAAGAAACATTAGCAAACAAAAGAAGAAAAATCTGCCCAATGGATGAGGCACTAGTCCTCATAAACTCAGAGATTTGATATCTGAAGTTCTGGACACTCATGAAAAGGAGTTTCCCTCCCTAAATGGAGCCACTGACAGTCATCAGTAATTTTCACTATCCGTAGCTGACTAAATATTGGTTCTAGATTTCTAAAAAACAAAATTCCATGAACATTGTGAGTTTTAGAAATCTCACTGCCTTCATTATCCTTAGATAAAAAATTTCACTATCCTACCCTTTTTCCATATCATGATTACCTTGTAACTCCTACAGACTCCAAATGGCTTGTGCCTATAATTTCCATCCTTTTTCCTATGCGTAATCTCATTAATTTGTTTTTCCCTTGCCTATGACTCCATTTCCATCTAGGTTTTTCCTATAAGCCTAACTCATTCCCATGATTCCCCAAAATTCCTCAAGCATTGATGGTCTCAAAACTATATCTGTAGCCTCTTTAGATAAATAAAGTACATTTGATTTTTAATATTCATTACACCACTTGGTCAATGATCTATTTTTCACTTAAATATTCGAAGCCAATTTTCAATCAAAGAGAGGTCAAAGTACCCCCCACTAGGTCAATTAGGGTTTCATGTATGTAATGATCCTTTTTGGGGATTATCAAGATTATATTTTAGAGATTGACTACAGATGAATTTACTGGATATGTCACTGTTCAAAGAAAGGGTGAGATCCAGAGGCTACCTGGACAACTGTAGACTCTGTCTATAGAACTTGGAATAATCCCTTTCAAGAATCTCAACAAGGTCTTTAAGAAAAACGTTGTATAAGGAAATCTGAGCAATTATAATGCAGATCAGGGCTGGGATCCCCTCATTCATGTTGTATGTGACTCATATATTGAATTTAATTAGAAAAAAATAAGTTTAAGCACATTAAACAAATCTCCCACAGTCAAGACTAGCTAGAAATCAGCCAAAGAGAAGGGCTATTGCAACATGAAAACCCCAACAACAAAAATTGCGCAGTTTTGACTCAAACTAAGAGGAGGAAAGCCAAAGATCTGATATTTCATATTTATGACATTAAATCATATTTAAATTTAAGCTTATTTCCTCTACAATAGATTACAAAAGAAACTAGGGAAAAATCCCTTCAGAAATTAGAGCTGCAACTAGAAATAAACTGCAGAAATACATAGACAGCGTTATTTTTCAGATGGTTCAGCTTATATACATTAAATTTCATATTTATGACATATGTATGGATAAAAAATCAGATCTAATACAAATCTGAAAACTATATGACATTAAGAACAAGATCCAATTGGAATTACATCAAAATATTGCATAATAAGATGTAGATTACGAATTACAAATTACAAATGTTTGGAGAAAACGTAGAAATTTTTGAAGATAAATTTTATTGCTGAAAGAGATCAGATCTATAGAGACATGGATCAGTAACCCAATCCATAGATCACAAAGGGAAGGCAAGCCTAACACCAAGAGATCTTCACCCAATTATTCAGCAAGCAAATAAGAAAACCTCTCACAAAATAACGCAGTGTGACGGCTACGCAAGGGTGAAAGGAGACTAGATAATGCTGAAATTTCAGATCAGATACAAAATATAGATAGACTCTCTCCTTTGAGGCTGAAGAACACACTCTAATAGAAAAATCCTCTCAAAACAAGCTAGATCTAAGTAGATCTAGAACACCACTTGATAGAAATGATAGCAGCTGCAAAACCCTCAATGGGACAGCGCTACTCATGAAAATAGAGCTTGGTCTCAAACCAAATAGTAGCTCACTTCAGCAAAGAACTCCTCTAATTATCTTCAAGGGTAGATATGAAACCCCTAAACAGGAATTCCAATCACAATCCTTCACTAAACAACAGATAATGCTATTTGTCTAAGCAGGAAAATACTTTAGAAATATGATCTATCAACAACCTCTTCATGTGTCTTATCCTCCTTTTTATAACATGAGAAAGCTCTTGCAAACCCTAAACCACTTTGATGAGTTAGCCCTCTTCACATTAGAGGCTCCCTTCTAGAACTGCGTAGTCCCTTTTAGGGATGCAATGAACCTAGACAACGCAGTTGATTTGGTCAAAGTGGACCCAATATTTGGCTCAAACCTATTTCACACCCACAAGTGATTATTGTAGGTTTTAACCCTGAACATAAATTATCTACACATGAATCTTATAACAGAAAATAAACAATAGCGAGAGCATAAAACATAAAACAGATAAACACAGAGATTTTCCCCTGGATCCCAAATCGGGACGACCAGCTTGATTTTTCATTATATTCCTTTTAGTGTTACAACACATATATATACATACCGAAGCATACATAAACCCCAATCCATTAACCCTGGATTAGAACATAACCGTAGTTCCCTTGACCGGATCTACAAAATACCAGGGGCCGAAAACCATCGTACCCCAAAACCATGTGCAAACTCATGCAAAAAACATGGGTGGGTCCGCACACCAAAACAATTTTCGCCTGGGCGCTGCCTCGGACCCCAACAGTGGGGGCTGCCTCCCCGCTTGTGACCCCCCTGCTGCGCCCGGCGCAACGTACAGTGCGTGGGGCTAGCCGTGGAAAGAATATAACACATACCCAACATTATCCCACTTGTTGTTTTCTTTCCACAGGGGGCCACAGGAGAGCTTAGTCATTGGGGCAATTCTTCAACACACATTGTTTCTCTACACCAAGAGAAATTCTGAGTGCTCACAGACTTCGTCAATGCATCTGCAACATTCTTCAAAGTGTCCACCTTTACCAGCAACACCCTTTTAGCCTCAACCATATCTATAACAAAGTGATATTGAACATCAATGTGCTTTGTCTTTGAATGGTAAGCAGGGTTCTTAGCCAAGAAAATTGCACTTTGGCTATCACAGTCTATCCTTATAGCTTTTTGTACCAACCCCATACTTGAACACAATCTTTGCAACCAAACTGCTTCCTTGCTTGCATGAGTGGCTGCTATGTATTCTGCCTCTGTAGTTGAAAGAGCCACTACATACTGTCTTTTACTCATCCAACTGACTGCGCCTCCAAATAGGCTAAACACATACCCACTTGTAGATCTTCTTTGGTCCAGATCTCCAGCCCAGTCTGCATCAACAAAACCACGAATGTCCAAAATTATTTCCAATCCTGGTCTTCCCTGGTAGCACAAGCCATAATCACTAGTGCCACGTAAATATCTGAAAACCCGCTTCACTGCTGTCCAATGCTCCTTCCCTGGGTTTGACATAAACCCGCTCAATACTCCCACTGCATGTGCAATGTCTGGTCTAGTACAGACCATTGCATACATCAGGCTACCCACTGCACTTGCATATGGAACACGGGACATATCCTCCTCTTCTTCTTATGTCTTGGGACACTGTTCAGCAGAAAGCTTTGCACCTACAGGAATAGGAACACTCACCGGTTTACTATCCTGCATATTGAACCTCTGCAATATAGTCTCGACATACTTCCTCTGGTTTAACCAGAGCTTCCTCTTTGCCCGATCTCTCTTAATTTCCATGCCCAAAATATAGTTTGCATCACCAAGATCCTTCATGTCGAATTTGGAGAACAGTTAGGTCTTCAAATCTTGGATAATTTCTTTGTCATTTCCAATCAACAACATATCATCCACATACAAGACCAAATAAATAACACGGTCACCAATTAATTTAAAATAAACACAGTGATCCTCCTTGCTTCCGGTGAAGCCAAGTCCCCGTATATAGGTATCAAATTTCTGATACCACATCCTTGGTGACTGTTTTAACCCATACAGAGACTTCTTCAACCTGCATACCAGTTCTTTCTTACCCTTCACCATAAAGCCTTCAAGTTGCTTCATGTAGATCTCCTCTTCTAGATCCCCGTGAATAAATGTTGTCTTCACATCCATCTGTTCTATCTCAAAATCAAATGCAGCAGCAACAGATAAAAGTAATCTAATAGAAGTAACCTTGGCAACAGGAGAAAAAATATCACCAAAATCAATTCCCGGCACCTGGGAATAACCTTTTGCTACCAACCGAGATTTGTATTTATCCACCTTGCCTTCAACATTCATCTTCTTCTTAAACACCCATTTGCTCCCAATGGGCTTCCTTCCAGCCGGCAACTCCACCAGATCCCATGCATCGTTTTTGTGCAAGGATGCCATTTCATCAACCATGGCCTCCTTCCAGAGTTTTCCATCCTCTGAATCTATTGCCTCCCTGACAGTTCTGGGTTCATCATCAGTTATAGTTAAGGCAAAACCTGAACAGAAAGCAGATGGACTATACCTTTCTGGTTGCCTTCTTTCCCGAACCGATCTTCTCAAAGCTGGAGTTTGTGGCTCTTCATCTTCTGAGTCTTCTTCTGTTGTAGAGTCTGATTCATCCTCCTTTAGCTCAAACTCTATATTCTTAGGTTCCTTTGGTATGACTTCATGTGTAACAACATCTTTTACCTCTCTAAACACCACATCACGGCTGTACACAACCTTCCTTGTTTCTGGGTTCCAAAGCTTGTAACCCTTTAAACCATCCTTATACCCAATAAAGATGCACCTTTCAGATTTATTATCCAACTTGGTCCTTTCTCCTTTGGAACATGTACATATGCATCACATCCAAATACCCTTAGATGTGAAAGAGAGGGTTTCTTACCAGTCCATACCTCATGTGGAGTCGTATCCTCCAACGCTGATGAAGGTGATTTGATCATTAACTAAGTAACATGCAGCCTCCACCGCCTCTGCCCTGCACTCCTTGTCCTAACCCAAGACCACTAAGCATGCTTCTTGCCTTTTTCATCGTTGTTCGTTCTCCTTCCTTTCCGCAACCTCGTTTGCTCGAGGCGTATGGAGTACTCTTCTACCGTGCTAATACCACACTTATTAGAGAACTCTTCAAATTCCTTCTCAAGTAGAACTCCCACCATCTGTCCTCAATGCCTTTATCTTCTTCTCTCGCCCGTTTTCCACCAGATCCTTAAATTCTTTAAATCTTTCAAAGACTTCAGATTTCTTCCTCAAGAAATATATCCATGTATTCCTTGAGAAGTCATCTATGAATGAAACATACTACACAGACTTTCCCAGTGATGGAACTGACACAGGTCCAAACACATCACTGTGCACAAGTTCTAATATCTTGTTTGCCCTCTTAGCACCAGAAGGAAAACTCACCCGATTCTGCTTCCCATATACACAATGTTCACAGAAATCGAAATCCAGAGAGAAATTAGAAATACCTTCTACCATACCATTTCTATGCAGTATCCGAAGGCCCTTCTCTCCAATATGTCCAAGCCTTTGATGCCATAGCATGGTCTTTTCTCCAGAGACAGCTAGGCTTTCCGCTCCACTTTCAGGAACCACATAACTATTACACCCATCAATAACAGTGCTACCTTGTAGCTTGTACAGAGTTCCAGTCCGAACTCCCCGCATTAATACCAGTGCTCCCCGAACCATCTTGCAGGCATCTTTCTCGAACAATGTTTTTACACCTGCATCATCCATCTTGCTTACAGAAATAATATTTCTGGCCAATGTAGGAATATGCAGAACACCAGGAAGTGTTCTAATCCTTCCACCTTGCAGCTTCAGCTTGACCTTTCCACGTCCGACGATTCTGGCCTTCCTATCATTCCCTAGGAAGACATCACCACCATCATATTTCTCATACTCGCAGAACCACTCCCTATGGGGAGTGAAGTGAAAGGATGCACCTGAGTCAATCAACCATGACTCATGATCTACATGTGTATTTGAAGAAGAAGCCAAATACACATCCCCACCTTCATCCGAGGTGGTTTTTGCATCTGCAGAAGGAGCATCATCAGATCCCTTTCCTTTCTCAGGAGCTTTAGATCTGCAGTCCTTTTTGTAGTGCCCTTCCTTTCCGCATTTCCAGCACACCTTTACAAACTTTCCAGGAGATTTATATCTCCCTCTAGATTTGGATCTCCCACTCGAAACCTTATTCTTGTTTCTGTTCTGGGACCTTCCTCGTACAGATAAGGCATCTCCATTCTGACCCTCCATATTTCTTCGTCTCATTTCCTCCGACAGCAAGGCTGAGACAATGTCATCAAAATTCAAGGTAGTTGTATTGCTACCTATTGCAATAACCAAACTATCCCACGAATCTGGTAGAGAACACAACAAACTGATGCACTTATCTTCATCTGAGATTTTAATATCAACAGATGACAGCTGACTTACCACAGTATTGAAGGCGTTTAGATGCTCTGTCACTGAGTCTCCATCCTTCATCCTCAGGTTATACAGCTTTTTCCGCAGGAACAACTTATTCACTAGAGACTTATATTGGTACAAAGTCCCAAGTTTTTCCCACAAATTCTTCGCCGTAGCTTCCCCAGATACATTCAACAATACTGAATCTGAGACACACAACCGTATTGTGCTCTTAGCCTTCCGATCCAGTTTCTTCCAGTCTTCATCTGACATTGCCATTGGTTTAGTACCTAGATCTACCGCGATCCACTGATCTTTATCCACCAGCAGATCCTCCATCTTGAGCTTCCACAACTCAAAAATCTGACCATTAAATTTCTCGATCTCTATCTTTCCGCTGCTCGCCATATTCTTTCACCGCAAGAATCGATCCCGCAAATCTCCCACTGCACAGGGTCTACCACAGGCCCGAGCAAAAAACCCTCAACAACAAAGGCGTCCCCTTGAAGCCGAAATAGCTCTGATACCAAATGTAGGTTTTAACCCTGAATAGAAATATCTACACATGATTCTTATAACAGAAAATAAACAATAGCAAGAGCATAAAACATAAAACAGATAAACACATAGATTTTCCCCTGGATCCCAAATCGGGACGACCAGCTTGATTTTTCATTATATTCCTTTTAGTGTTACAAAACATATATATACATGCCAAAGCATACATAAACCCCAATCCATTAACCCTGGATTAGAACATAACCATAGTTCCCTTGACCGGATCTACAAAATACCAGGGGCCGAAAACCATCGTACCCCAAAACCATGTGAAAAATCATGCACAAAACATTGGTGGGTCCGCCTATGAGTGGGTCCGCACACCAAAAAAATTTTTTTGGGGTGCTACCACCCCCAACAAGGGCCGCCTTCTTGTGACCCCCTCTTCGTCGCGCGTGCTAGTCATGGAAAGAATATAACACAAACCCAATAATTATTTACACAGCCCTGATTTATGTTTGTTCACAGGGCATTGATTTATTTAGAATTTTTAGGAGTTTAACATGTCCTCCTTTTTTCATTTATTCATAAAACATAAATTAAATCAAAATTAAATGTACCCTCTTAGCTAAGGCTAAGTAGGAACATTACAATGTATTCCAAGGTCATCATTTCCAAAGAAGACTATAATTCAGTTTTAGAATCTACATATGAGGTAATGGACAAGCTTGTCACTTTCACAGAAGAGTTAAGAGGTCATATGAACAAGCATAAAGCCATACCAACTCATAAACATCATACCTCCATCATTTTCCAAGGATTATTTCTAAAGGACAAATCATTTGCCACATCTAGAGCTAATTTTGCTTCAAACTATGTTTCTGACCAAACAGAGATGAATTTGACAAAAGTGAGAGAGATTTTTGTCCATAATAGGTCCAAGAAGAAAAACATCCTTCATTGTTTACACAGGTATCATGGTTTGGGAGCAATGTCAAAGATACATGTGTCATGGGAGAATTGCTACACTACTGGAGTGACCTTGTGAAACTCCATTTTTTTCATAGATGGGGTGCTCAAATGAATTTATTGATGAATAAAATGACAACTAGACTTTAAGATATTTCCAATGAGCTATCCTGATCTGAATTTGGAGGTGTGGAAGGCATCCAAAAGTGGTCTGCAACAGCACCCTGCATTTCTACACCATCATTCAGGACGTTTTGACTAGTCTTGGGAGAATAAACTTTTGACAATTAAAATCAACTCCAATTAGAGAAAAAGAGGTATATTTGGAAAGTAGACTGGAAGAAATTTTCAATGAGCTATCAAGAGCTCAATTTGGAGTTAAGGATGGCCTCCAAAAGTTGTCTGCACCATCACTCTAATCAGAGAGAAAAGGGTATATTTGGAAAGTAGGCAGGATAATATTTCCAACAAGATATCATGGGCCCAATTTGGACATCGGGAAGGCCTCACAATTCCCTCTTAAAAAGGCACTACGCATAGGGAGTTTAGGCGATGTTCCTAGGGTAGAAGAGACCCGAAAGGCCCATTTCTGCCTGACGCTGCGCCTAGGGACTAGTAGGCCTGCATGAGGCATGCAACACTATGCCCATGAGGACTTGGCTTGCCCAACGCGATGCTTAAAGGAGCCCGAATCACCTAGTGCTACACCTAATGGATCTGACAAGCCCATCTCTACGTGGCACTACACCCGGGGATCAACACGCCTACACAAGGTGTGTAACACTAAACCCAGGAGATCGGCTGACCTGCACATGGGCAGGAGCTACGCTTAGGTCTAAAAATCTCCAAATTTAAAAAAAGTCTCCCAAGCACAAAGAAAACACCTCCAAGCTGCTTCCAATACCCTAGAAAAGAGTTCAAATTGGTAAGTGGACATTCTTCCTCCTCCTCAAGTGGCTTTTGTGTTTTAATGGTTAAAGGGGAATAATAAAACCCTAGTGGCTACAAACCCTAGGTCTTCATGAGAAACACCTTGTTTTGACCTCCTAGAAAACAATTATTAGTCAAAGAGTGTGAGTTAGGGTAATTACAAATCAGTTTAAGTTAAGCCCTCATCAAGCTCAAAGAAAATCAGTTATAAACCCACCTCCATCTCACTCATTGACAAGAGCTTCCCTCACCATCATTTCATTTCACTCCTCCTACCTAAGTTTCACAAGTAGGCCCAAGTTTGTCCAAAAGAAACCCTAATCACCATGTCAGGAGAAGAAGGAAGTATGAGAAGTAAAGGAGGCCAAGTTCCCATGAGTCCGAAGCATGAGGGTGAGAGTGACAATGACTCAAATCAAAATGAAGATGAGGATGAGGATGAAGGAGATGATGAGCTAAGTCAACAAGAGGTAGGAGACATGGAAACGGAGGATGGTAATGGAAATGAAGACAATGAAGAAGTTGATAGTGAGAATAGATCAATCGAAGATGAAAAAGAAGATGTAAATGAAGTTCAAGACATGGAGGTGGATGCAAATCAAGATGAGATAAATGAGGAAGAAGGTAGAAGTCAAGGTAATGAAGAGGAAGACATAGAGACAAATGATGACAGCCATGACAAAGACACCCAAATGATCACAATTAAACCTCTTCCATTGACATAAAAAAGAGGAGAAAGGGTTGTGTTTTCTGCCTCTAAGAGGCAAGGGACCAAGCCTTCCTTTTCTACCAAGAAGCTAGATAAAGGCAAACAAAAGATCAAAGAGCAAGCCGGAGAGACCAAGTTGCAAGGGCTAAAACTCAAAAAGCCCAAAACCAAAATCCAAGCACTCAAAGAGGCAAAATAACAAGTAAACCTTGTAATATTGCCTCAATATTTTCTATAGGCTTTTCAAACCCCATGAGGAATTTGTCCACCAATTTTGGGAAAATTTTGACAATTTTTGGTTTTTTGCAAATTTTGAGGCCTATAAGCGCACCACCCCTTGCGCTACGGTTTTTCCTCAGACATCCTTAGAGAGAGAAATTTTTATTTTTGGAATCCTCATGTCTAGTATAGTATTTGCACCAAATTTCAGAGCATTTGGATCATTTTTTACCCCAAAAAAAACCAAAAAATACCTCATTTTTCACCTTTCTGCCTCACTTTCAGGCTTGGCGCTGCGCTTATAACAGTTTTGGTAATTTCAAATTTTCGACAGGTTATAGGAGCTCAATCAGAAAAATAGGTAGATTTGGAAATTAGACTCAGCAGTATTTCCAACGGGCCATCCCAGATAAAAATCCAACATCGGGAAGGTCACTAAAGCTTGGCTGCAAGTGGACCCATTTTCTGCGTGTGTTGGCACTCTGCTTAGATATGTTTGGGTAATTTATATGTTTGGATAGGTTACATGAGCTCAATTAGAAACCCAGAGGTAGCTTTTGAAATCAGACTCAGTAGGCTTTCCAACGGGCCATCACAGAGCAATATCCGACATCAGGAAGGTCACCAAAACTTGGCTGCAAGTGGACACATTTTCCGCCTGTGTTGGTGTTACGCTCTGATAAGTTTGGGGAATTTGGATTTTTGGATAGGTTACAGGGGTTCAATCAGAAAGAAAAAACGTATATTTGGAAATTAGAATCAGTCGGCTTTCCAGCGGACCATCACGGATTAAACTCCGACATTAGGAAGGTCACAAAAATTTGGCTGCAAGTGGACCCATTTTTTGCCTGTGAAGGCGCTGCGCTTATAGACTTCACTGTGTGTTTTTGGCCAAAAGTCAACAAAACACACTCATTTATTGGAAAATAAAATTTTAATGTTTTTTGAGGCAAATCACTCTCAAAATAGGTGCTAGGAGTTATTTTGGCATTTATTTCATGGGATATTTTGTGCCTTGGGCCTTGCATGGTCTGGCATTAATGACATTTATGAGTGATTTTGACATTTTCCAACCCTATCTAGGTTTATTTTCCTCCTTTTCTAAATAAATAGAGGATGAGGGCTTCATTGTAAAAAAGTTGGCATTTGATGACTCTTGGAGCTTCCTTGAAGGGAGTTGGAGCTTCCTTGCAAGTTGTAGCTTGCGTAATTGAGGTTTGTGCCTCCCGTGGGCCTGCGGCCTGCAGGAAAACCGTGGTGAGAGGGATTTGGAGCTTTCCTTTGCATCACAACAATAATAAGATGTGGTTTTCTCCCTTTATGGGTTTCCACTTATATCTGTTGTCTCTATCTGTGTTGCCTGTGTGCTGAGATGATTTACCAAATCTGCTTAATGTTTGCTGCTCTCATAATAAGGTTGATGTCACATTAATTTAATACTTGCTGCAACATATTAAGACTATTCATATACTAAGGTTGGTTATAAAAGTAAGTTGTAAATAAGTTGAAAAGCTCATGTATGTGTTAAACTGATTCACCCCCCCTCTCAGTTTTAAGAATTCAAACAGACAGGTCGAAATCTAGAAAAGGAGGAGGGTCATTTTTCTTTAGGAATGAGGGTGAGATGAGTATCATTGGTATAGCCTCCAACTTTGCATTTGCGCGGGGTCCACTGTATCAGCGTGATCAAGTATTTTTTTATAGTCTCCTGCCAGTGTCCTATAGAAGCCGATGGTCACAATCAGCCTTGGGGCATTATCAGGATGCAAACCGTGTTTGTTCAGAGATGCTCTCAAACTTCCCTCAATAACTCTCGCCGAGCACATTATTGATGTCTCGCATTTACAAGTGGTGGGGAGATACTCGGAGAAGATTAGAATAGTCCTCTTCACTTTTGGTCTCAGTGAGAAGAGCGTAAAAATGAGCAGAAGAAGCCATTTTGATTAATTCTTGGTCTATGTGAAGAGTGCCCTCAACATCTGTGATGGTGCTTATATTGTTACAAATTCTTCTGGCAGTAGCCTGCTTGTGGAAATAAGCAGTGTTTTTATCTTCGTCATGAAGCCATAGCTACCTAGATTTAATACGCCATTTTCACTCCTCTTCTCTATTAGCGTTGTAGAGTTGATAATAAAACTCATTTTCCAGCCCACGTAGCTCAGGGGTGGGTCCAGCTGCCTCTGTTTGTTTGTGAATTCTTTCCAGCCTTTGTTTTATTGCGATTTGTGTCTTCTCAGGTTCTCTGCAATGAGCTTTCGCCCATTCCTTGAGGGAAATTTTGACATTCTTCAGCTCAATTTCCCATATAAAAACCAGAGATCCTTCTAGATGCTGGCTCCATACAACCCAAACAATATTGTTGGCTTAAAGAATGCTATTCCATAGGGGACTGTACTTAAAGGGAAGAGGCTCTAAGGGCCGATGCTCTTGAAGATTGAGTGTGACAGGGTAGTGATCAGAGGCAAAGAAGGGGAGGACAAGGGCATAAGCTGTGGAGAAGGATGCTAGAAGGGTTATGTCCACCAGGATTCTGTCTAACCACTCCATGATGTTATCTTTTCCAATTCTGCGATTTCTCCATGTAAACTTGCAGTTATTGGGAACAATATCAACTAACTCGTGCTCCTGCATAATGACTTCTAGTTAGCCTCTAGTGGGATCTTGGGAGAAAGTTCCTCCTCTTTTTTCATTGGCATCCAGAATGAGATTAAAATATCCTCCTATAATTATGTTCCTATTTTCTTCTTCGTCTATGCTGGCCTTTATGGAGCTCCAACACTAATCTTTATCCCTGTTGTGATTTGGTCTATAGACGTTGTAGACGATTAGTTTGTTTCCATATGTTTTGTGTTCTAAATTGACTTTGACCCAATTCTGATTATTAATGTTGCTATTGAGAATCCATTCACTGTTGTTCCAAAGGGTGGAAATACCCCCATAGGCCCCTCTAGATTCGGTGATTTGAACATCATATTGCTTAAACTTATCAATAATGTTTTTCATTTCAGGTTTTCCTTGTTTGGTCTCTTGCACAAGAAGAATGTCTCGTTTCTCTTGCAAAATTAGATCTTTGAGAGAAACAATTTTAGAGGGGTGCCCCAATCCCCTACTATTCTAAGAGAGAATCTTCATCATTGGGTGCCAATGTTACGGAGGGTTGCTCTCCCTCCTTGATCTTTGGCTCCCATCTCTTTGCTATTTTGACCAAAGATATAGGTTTCAATAGGGTTCTCAGTGCCCATTGCTATGTCTTTTTGTGCATTTTTATCTCTTTGTTGTTTGATGGATCTTCTTCCAGGCCCTTTTTTTTTGGGGGATCGAGATTTGCCCCATGTTCTTTTGAGGAGTTTCTAGTGGCACGGGCGGAGGGTGGATCAGGTACAGAAGGGGAGGAGCTAGGGCCATTGTTTTCAGTGAGAGGAATGATGAGAGGAGTATCATCCTCGAGTTGGGATAAGGAGGAGAAGGGGTTGGTGGATTCTAAATTGGAAAGCAGGGGGGGCTTAGCAGATGAAGTGGAAGGCTGAATGGGGGGATCCTGGGAAGTGGGAATGGAGGTGGAGGCTGAGGGGTTGGAAGGGGAAGGTGCAAAGGATGGCCCTACTTTAGGGTTTGAGGCAGTTTTCTTATTTTTGACAGGCTCCCATTGAGCTTCTTGATCTAGATTCTCAGACTCAATAAATTTAGAACAACGATTAGTAAAATGACCATATTCATGGCATACCTTGCATTTAAAGGGAATCTGCTCGTAGTCGAGTTACTGAATGTGTGACCAATCATCCACCTTGAGCTTGATGGCATCCGGGAGACCTTTACCAAGATAGACTTCAACACGGATCCTAGCGCAGGCTTGCATGTTGTCCTTTGGCTCAATGCAGTCGATGAATTTTCCAACCACGTTCCCAATAGCACGGACTAACTCATCCCCCCAGCAGTGGAGAGGAAGGTGAGGAAGATGGACCCAGACCAGAACCGCACTGGGCACATCGAGTTCAGGATTGAAGTCAGGGGTCTACTTGTTGAGATATAAGCCTCTTGAATCCATAAAATATGGTCTGTTCCTGAAGATTAAATCCTTGTCCTCCTTCAATTCGAAATGAAATGTGAAATACCCTTTCCCACAAAAGCGAATGGAGATTTTACCATTTATTTTGTCGGCCCAGTTTCTTTCGACCCAAAATTGAACCGTTCTCAAAGAGGGCCAGAGCCCTGTGAACTGTCCGATCAGACCCTTTTCAACTAATGAAAGAATGGCCATTCTAGGGAGAGAAGGGGGCAAAACAACTTCTTGAAGACCCTCGAGCTTCTTGAAAAATTTGGAGAGGGCAGGCCAAAGCCTTTGGGGCAGAAGAGATTTGACCAGATCTGAAAAAGCAAGCTGAGCAGCATCAACCTCCGGGGAGGAGCCCGGAGGGGCCATCTGGAGAAGAAAGAGAGCAAGGCTGAAGGCCCAAGGCAGACCAGGCATGACTGCAGTAGCAGTGCGACCTAGAGGGCACCAGAGCTCAACAAACAGGAGCATAGCATGTGCATCGTGAGGAATATTTTTTTAGAAGTTGGAATATAACATAATTAATAATTGTTTATGTAATGTTTTGAATTTTTGTTTTAATTATTGAATTTATTTTATTGTATTTGATAATTATTGTTCTAATTTATTTTATTCTTTAATATCAAGGTCATTGTCGTGAAGGTACTAATATTGTACTTCCACATGGAATGAAATGTTATCCTTATCAATTCACGAGGTTTCCCTACTGAGGACCTAATAATATCTCAATTTTTTTGATACAATGCATGTCAAGAATAATATGATAGAAAATTATGGCGAATCATAGATGGTGCGCACGATATAGATAGAATTGACATTGAGAAATCGAATCATGCAATGAAAAGTGTGATCGAACGATCAAATAACAATGGAGGTCGAAATTATAATAATATTCCATGATTATTAACAGAGCAACAAAGAAATGATGTAAAAGAGGTCCTTAGTAGAATTAAATTTCCAACATGTTTTTCTTTAAACATAAAAATATCTTAACGAAGAAAGGTGACTTCAGTGGGGTGAAAACACATGATTGGCATACCTTCGTTAAGGTAATTTTTTAGGTATACATTTTTGTATATTATTTCTTAAATACTTTTTTATTTTATTTTATTTTGTTTTCATTTTTTTGATTAATTTGGAAACCAATAACAATTCATTTTTTATTTTTATAGTATGTTCCACTTGTATCTCTCTCAAACGACTTCGACAACAATCTCAAAAAATTTATATATGGTCTTGGAAAATACATGAGGTAAGTAGTTTTGATTTATACACAAATTCACGCTACAATTTTTTGTTGTACTTAATGACATTATGTGTTAATTCACTTGTAATATAATATATATTATGTTTCGTTAAAATAACCTTGTGTAATGATTTACAGATGGTTTTCATTGAAGGAAATCCATCAAGATGAAATGAAGTATTGGAAGAGAGAAATTCCTCAGGTAATGTATGAAATGAAAAAGTATATACCTCTAACATTTTTCAATGCACAAGAACACTACTTGGTAAACCAAATTGAGGAGATTGAAATGTTTGGACCAGTACACTTAAGGTCAATGTGGATGGTGGAGAGGCACTTGAAATCCTTGAAGGATTTGGTTAGACAAAGAGCCAGTCTTGAGGGTTCTATGGTGGAGGGATATGTGGTATATGAATCCATGGTGTATATTAGTCACTATATTCCTATATTAGCTACGCCAACTATGGATGTTGTTGATTTCATTTGGGATGTGAACTCCATCACATCCAAAAATTTGAAGGGGAGCACCTGTTGGGAAAAGGTAGAATGAAGAAAGTGAGAGGTAGAATATTTATTATAGATAATACATATAAAGTTTCAATTTTTTACATCATGTATATGATCATATTAATTTAAGTATTATTTTTAATCATTTATTAATTAATATAATTTACCATGGTTATTAGTTATATTTAATATTGGTGAATTTTTTTTTTTTTATTTAGGTGCTCAAGATTATGAGGCACTACTTTTATACATTGAAAACAACCTCGAGTGGATGATTGAATGGATTGAAATAAGTAAAGAACATAACAATGGTAGGTTATCATTCCAACTACTATATGAATTGGTTAGAGAAGCTTATAGTAGTGGAGATGGAAATGTTACAGATAGGGAAGTTGATTTAGCATATGGCTTGAAAGATAGAAAGGTAAGAAATTAATTCACCTATTTTATTCATTACTTATTTTATATTATATTTATAATGTAACAACAGGTTTGATTTTTCAGATAATTTTCAAGCTGTGTAAATTATATTATTAATTATTGATTGAGAATGAATCTTTTTCATGTTTGGCATATTGCAGTTGAAAACCACAAGGCTATGTGGCGCAATGGTCATAAATTTTGCATCAAACCATTAGATGATAACATGAAAAATTATAATAGGGGGACAACTATAGTATTCTAGGTCACTAATGTTTCCTCCAGGAGTAATAGAGATCTTCAAGAATCTAGAAATAGATATTATGGGTTTTTAGATGATATAGTTGAGTGTGACTTTAATTCCTTCAAATTAGTTTTTTTCAATGTCAAATGGTATAGGCTGTGAATGAATGTACGTGATGATGAAAAAAATCTTATTCAACATGACAATGGATTTCTAATGGTTAAAAAATCACAATTTGAAGTAGGAAAAGATCTCTATATTTTTCCAAGCCAATGTGAACAAGTATTTTACTAAGAGGGTCCAGGTGAGAACAAATGGTAATTTGCTATTAGATTTGATCCAAGAGGAAGGCCAATAGAGTATAATATAGAGGAAGAATATGATATTGATCAAGAAGAATATGATGCAATGGCATATGAGTGGGAAGATGCATTGACAGATGAAGAAGATAGAGAAGATGAACCAAGCGTAGGAGATGATGCAACAGTTATTGATGATGATGTTGATGAGGATATTCTTGAAAATGACATAATTGATGATAATGATGACATGGTTGATCATTTCAATAATGTTTATGAATTATATGTTGGTATATATGTCGATTAGTTGGATGAAGATCAAGAAGATATAGAAGAAGAATGATACAAATGTTGTGTTCAAGTATGAGTTGGTATGTTATAAAATTATATTTTAATATGTATGATTTATTGTAGTTAAATAATTTACTAATTATGTGGGTTTATTACATGTTGTTTATTATGTAAAACCAAAAAATAATGGCCATACTAGTGTAGAGCATAAACTAAAATTATATTTTTATACAAACATACAAACATTTTGTTTACGAGCTTAATTAATTTTTGGTTTGTTCGTATTCTATTTCATAGATTGGGTATTGGGGAAATGAGAGTGACCTGAGGGGGATGTGAGGGGCCATATGAGATTCCACCTTCACGTGGTTGGCCATGTTTAGTAGAGAATAAATTATTCTTGAAACCAAGTGAAGCTCATTCATCTTTATTTGCATCATCTTAAATGTCATCATTGTTCTCAGATTATTGCAATGCCAAAATTGTTGAAATTGTTAGAAAACATTAGGTCACTTATGACTTGATATTATACTTCACCATTATCTTTATAAGCCAAGAGTTACCTGTGAGTGGGGAAAATGTTGATTTTTTTTCAAATTGTTACTGTATGCGCTAAAATTTGACATGGGAAGAATCCTCACATGCCTTGATGATATAGGAGCTGGGTTTCTAGACTCAAATAAGACTCAAGGACCCAGTATTATAAATGGATATTTAGATGATCCTTTAGTTGCATCATTACTTAATCCTCATTAACCGAGTAGTGAGACGTTCAAAATGCCTAATTAATCATGAAATTAAAAAAATATGGATATGATAGGGAAACCTCTAAACCATTGACCCATTTAACCCCGTAAACCCTAAAACTCTAACCCATTAAACCCTAATTCCCAACCATGAACCTAATTAACCCCTAAGTGGATCAGGTGGTATGATTACAACAAAGAGATTTGGTGGGTAAGTGGTTTTATCTGTGAATGGATGGCTCTCAGATGGTGTTTCGGGTTAAAGAACATTGGTACCCTATTCTTAAGTACTCTGATCTTTTCAAAATTTTATAAAATCAATGGTTATGCATCCACTTTATTAATAATGGAAATGTTGCGAAGATTTTGGGACCATATTGGGTTCATGGTTGTGGTTTCCTCTCTTTAAATCACAAACATGTGAGATTTGATCCTTACTTGGAATTACCATGAAAGAAATTGGCTTCAAGTTAAAGTCCCTGGTTTACTTCTCGTATTCTGGTCTTGTGAATCACTAATGATGATTGAAAATTCCATTGGTGAATTTTATTTCCTAGTGGAAGCAAGCCTCTTACAGAGAGATAGACATATCACATGGATTTTTGTGGAGGTGGACTTAACTCCTGGACTTCATCCAGAGGTGGAGCTCAATTAGGGTGGCTTCTCTACTAGGCAACGAATTGACTATTGATTCATGTAAGGTCGACAGTGTAAAAAAGGTTAAGTTGTGACCACTCGCATGTATTTTGCATGAATTCATATGAATAGTGTGTCGTTTTCTCTATGGTTTCTTTGTTTGGGCAGGTTGGGTCATGTGAGGGTGGCTATGTCAAAAATTCTAAGTTGTGACTACCCATTTTCCTTGTGCACATTTGTGCAACCCATTTTCTGTTTCCTCCCTCGTGCCTTTGTTCAGGAAGGTCAGGGTGGGTCATGCCCTATGAGGGCACATGAGGAAAGGCATTCGAGTGGGTTGGGTCATGTTGGGTCATGTGAGGGTGCCCAAGGAAACACATTTAGGCAGGTCAGGTTGGGTCGGGTCGAGTCGAGTTGTGCTGTGCGAGGGCGCCCAAGGAAACACGTTCAAGCGGGTCGGGTTGGGTCAAGTCATGTGAGGGCACCCAAGGAAACATGTTCAGGCAAGTTGGGTCGATTCGAGTTGGGTTGTGTGAGGGCACCCAAGGAAATGCTTTTGTGTGGTTCACGTCGGGTCGTGTGAGGGCACCTAAGGAAACGTGTTCGAGCAGGCCACGTCATGTCATGCCATGTGAGGGCACTCAAGGAAAATCATTTGGGCAGGTCAAAGTGGGTCAGATCGCGTCATGTGAGGGTGCCTAGGGAAACGAATTCAGGTGGGTCGAGTCAGGTCAGTTTGTGTGATGGTGCCCAGGGAAACGCGTTCGGGTGGGTTGGTTCGAGTCAAGTTCTGTGAGTGTGGCCAGCGAAAAAATGCCAAGTTGTGACCACCCATGTGCATTCTACACGTTTGTGTGATCTATTTTCCACTCTCTCCCTCGTGCCTTCATTCGGGCGGGTCGGGTCGTGTCGTGTGAGGGTGCCATAGGAAACACGTTTGGGTTGGATCGTGTGAGGGCGGCCGTATAAAATGCTAATTTGTGACTGCCCATGTGCCTTGTGCACGGTCATGCGACCTGTTTGTCATTTTCTCTCTCGTGCCTTCGACGTTGGGGGTGGTTGGTTCAAGTCAGGTTGTGTGATGGTGCCTAAGGAAACGTGTTCAGGTCGGGTAGAGTCATGCCGTAATGTAAGGGTGCACAAGGAAACACATTCAGGTGGGTCGGGTCAGGTTGTGTGAGGGCGCCTAAGAAATGTGTCTTGGTCAGGTCGTGTTGGGTCATGTGAGGGTGCCCAAGGAAACACATTCGAGTGGGTTGGGTCGGGTTGTGTCATGTGAGGCTGCCCAAGGAAACGCGTTCGTGCGGGTCATGTCATGTGAGGGAACCCAAGGAAACACATTTATATCGGTCGAGTTAGGTCGTGTCATATGAGGGTGCATAGGAAAATTCGTTTGGCCAGGTCGGGTCATGTGAGGGTGCCCAAGGAAACTCATTTTTGCGGGTCGGGTCGAGTCAGATCATGTGAGGGCACCTAAGAAAATGCACTCAGGTGGGTCAAATCGGGTCGTGCCGTGTGAGGGCGCCCAAGGAAATGCATTCAGGCGGGTCACGGTGGGTCAGGTCGGGTTGTGTGAGGGTACCCAGGGAAACGTGTTCAGGTGAGTCGGGTCAGGTCGGGTCGTGTGTGGGCGCCTAGGGAAACGCATTCGGGCAGGTCTGGTTGGGTCACTATCGGGTCGTGTGAGGGTAGCCTTATAAAGAATGCTAAGTTGTGACCACTCGTTTGCCTTGTGCACGTTTGTGTGATCCATTTTACATTGGCTCCCTCATTCCTTCATTCGGGTGGGTTAGGGTCATGCTGTATGAGGTCGCCACATGAAACAAATTTGGGTTGGATCGTGTGAGCGAGGTCACATGAAAAATTATAAGTTGTGACGGCCCGTGTGCCTTGTGCATGCTTGTGTGACCCATTTTATGTTTTCTCCCTCGTGCCTTCGATGTGCGGGAAGGTCGGGTCAGGTCGGGTCGTGTGATGGTGCCCAAGGAAACACGTTCGGGTTGGATCGGGCCGGGTCATGCCGTGTGAGGGAACCAAAAGAAACGCATTCGGGTGGGTTGGGTTGGGTGGGGTCGTGTGAGGGTGCCAAAGGAATGTGTCTGGGTCGAGTCATGTCGAGCCGTGTGAGAGCACTCAAGGAAACACATTCGGGTAGGTCGTGTCATGTGAGGCTACCCAAGGAAACATGTTGGGGTGGGTTGGGTCATGTTGTGTCATGTGTGGGCACCCAAGGAAATGTGTTTCGGTGGGTCGTGTCGTGTTGTGTGAGGGTGCCCAGAAAAATGCATTTGGACTAGTCGGGTCAAGTCGGGTCATGTGAGGGTGCCCAACAAAACACATTCGGGCAGGCTGGGTCAGGTTGTGTGAGCGAGGCAGTATTAAGTTGTGACGAACCATATTCCTTGTGCATGTTTGTGCGACTCGTTCACCATTTTGTCAAATTTTCTTTCATCTGGGTGGGTCAGGTTGTGCCGTGTGAGGGTTCCCAATTTAACACGTTCAAGTCGGGTTGGGTAGGGTCGTGTGAGTCATGATGTATAAAAAATTCTAAGTTGTGACCACCCATGTGCGTTGTGAATTTTCGTGCAACCCTTTTTCTGTATACTCCCTTGTGCATTCATACAGGTGGGTCAGGTCGTGTGAGGGCACCCATGGAAATGCAGTTGGGATGGGTCAGGTCATGTCGTTTGAGAGTGCCCAAGAAAACAAATTCGGGCATATTGGGTAAGGTCGAGCCGTGTGAGTATGACCAAGGAAACACATTTAGTGTTGAGATTTTACCAAACTAAAAAATTAATTTTCCAAGTTTTTAGTCTCAATTAATTCTTGAGTTTTCTTTGTCAATCGATCATCAAATTTGAAAGAAACCTGTTAGATAAAAATGAATTTAATTATTTGATTTCACTTTTATCTTTCATTTCACTCCTTTATTTTAGATTTTCAAAATATTTCTAAATGAACAAGGCTGAAATATTCTTTTTAAATAACTGAAAGTAAACATTTTCTTTATTTCACTTAGATTTTCAAAATATTTTGAAATGGACAATGTTAATTTTTTTTTTTAAACAACTAAATTTTGGGAACTTGACTAGGGGTGAGTTTTTAAATGATATATTTCTATCACATTCATTTAAGTTCAATAATAAAATTCTATAATGTGTAATATAAACTAAAAAAAATCATCAACATATTTTCGTTTTTACGGGCCGCAGTTTCTTCGTCGTAGTGGTTTAACCATACCATGAGCTCCCTTAGTTTGGGTTTCCCCTTAAGTTTTTCCCTCATCTGATTCAACATACCCTCTCTTCTTGGCCCCTTTTCATTTGCCTTTGAAATTGGCTGCAAAGGTCTGCTCGTAACCCTGTGTCTCAGTGTTGCTCCTGTATTGTTTCTTCCATCTATCCTGCTGTAAGATCTTGTTGAAAAGATCTCCAAACCTCAGGTAAAACTAGAAATAATGATTCCCCTTACTGTTTTGAAGGACCATCCAGCAACCCCTTACCTTGAACTTTTACGGGTTGGACAATCGAGCATACGACCTAGAAAGAATTCCCAGAAATAATGTGAAAACCCCCTGGAGCTATTGGAAGATGTTGGAATAGGAATTTTTGTGGATAGATTGGGGCTAGATCATGGAGCCATAACCTCTACCAGTTTTTAAGAGGTATTTATCCTACCTTTTGTAAAATTTCCCAATTTTATTACCGATTCTGTCTCACTGAAGTTTACTATAAAAAGGTTGTGAATGGTGTTTGTATCTTTATGTACGATTTCGATTCCTGTCAAACACATCATACATTATTTCTTGGAAAACCCTCATAATTTATTTTTGGAACCCTAAAATTGATATCCTAAATGAAATTAGTGGAACCCTAAAATTGATTTGGGGGTTTTGAATCACATCAATGAACCCCATAATAGATAAGCGAAGGCGATAGAGAAGACATGGCCTTTCCTTCCTTGCCATGCCTTAGTGTAATGTTAACCCACCTTGCCTTATTTATCGATTGATTTCCAATGCCTTCTAAAATGTCGTAATGGAAAGCCCCTAACAAGCTCAGTAGGCCCCTAACAAGCAATCCTAGTCAACATGCCCCTAATAGTTTATCTCTCTTCGTATAGACACATCTTTCCCTCGTTTGCCTCTGTCCCAACATCTCTGTCCTGGATCCTTTCAATGCTTTGTCAAATATTGAATATTTAATAATAAAGGGCGACTCGAAGATTCATAAATTTAGGTTCCATCATAGTATAATAAATTCCAATTATACACACCGATCCCTCATCCAAATATTCCTAATTCAAAAATATTTTTGAGGTATGGCCGATTAGTTCCTTGGTTTCTTTTGGAAATCGCGAGCAGTTTTTAGCCTTATTTTGCACTTTTGGTTTTCTATTAAAAAGAAATAAATATCACACCAAAATTTAAAAAATTGACTAACCCAAACATTGGAAGACAGAACCCTTGAAATTTAAAAGTTAAAACAAAACTACAACGAAAACATGAGGGATGAAAGAATTTATTTTCTAAAACAGAAGAATGGAGTAGCAAGGATAAAATGACATTAGCAATACTATCCTTGGTAGATTTTTCATAATAGGTGGGAAGAAAATGGCTTACTGACGTCAGTTGTGTTGGAGGATTAAATGTGTCACCTTTAGCTCCAAGTTCAATGCTAAAATTTGGATCGAAGGACACAATTATTGAGATTTGTAACCAGGGGAAACAAAAGAGCTAGGATATGTTGCAAGAAATCTTCTGTTAGAGCGTAGTTTCTTGATGATGGCTATGACCTAGGAAGCACCACGATAATGGTAAGCAACATTGTTTTTTCCTTCTTTCAATGATGAATAATCTATCAAGATCATACCTACCATGAGAGACGAGCTGAGCATACCATCTGTGGCCAACTTATACTATGTAGGATCATTCATGATTTCAACAGTTTTGAGGAACATTGAATTGGGGAGAGAATACTGAAGATTCTATGCTATAGTTTACTTTAATATTAAAGGTTAAGGCAGTCATCAACTAGAGACCTTAAAACAAGAAGTAATTCACTCAAATTATTTTACAAAGGTAAACTTTCACATACAAAAATGCATTCTAAATCAGACTGGTTAGATTATTGACCTGGAAAATAAGATATTATGATTATATTTAATGAAATTTAAATGAAAAATGCAGGAAACAGATCCACTTACTCAACAACAATTTGGAAAGAAAAATATTTCAAAGGATGTCCCAATTTGGAGTGCAATTTCTTGTCGCTTTCTCCTCAATTTTTTTTTCATTAACACAAAAAGTTTGCATGTGAATAATTTACTTCCAATAATTTGGTTCTAAGACATACTTATATCTACTCATTAACATTTCCTTAAGGATGCCTTAAGGAGAAATATTTTTTGAAAAGAATAAATACGTGCTTTGTAATTCAATGTTTGCAATTGTTCTAGCGGCTATTTTTCCTACATTTCTCTTGGAGAAGAATGATCCAAGAGACACCTAGATTCCCTTAGCTTTTTCAATGATTTACATGCTACTAAAGAGTTTCTATTCACATATTCAAAGTGAATGAAAAATTTTCCACAAGCATTTATGACTATACCATCATAGAAGATCATCAGATAATATAGAAAGGCCATTATATTCTTAAAAAAAATTCCGAGTTCTTTCACTCCCTTCTTTTGACAAAAAATTCCTTCTCTAGATGAGATTGGATGAATAAATTTCTCATACATATTTAATCCAAAAACAAAGGATGATTGAATGAGTTCACAAACTTCGATCGAATATTTCTTCTGTGGATTGAAAGAAAGAGAACCATTGAAAGGAAGATGTGAAAAAAAACTTTATAATCAATTTGTAGGAAAGTATTATTCCATTAAAACATTTGAATCCCTAAACATCCAAGTTGTTGAAGCACTTTCTAAGCACATCTTTCATTTGCAATATCAAAAAAATAAAAAAAGCCTTGAAGAATAAATATCCTTGGTAAAAATTTCTTGCACTCCAAGTAGATGCTTCACCAGTTACAAAATGATGGAATTCTTGTATCTACCTCCCCTCATATGCTTCATAATCCTAGAAATTCTAGTAAGCTCACTTCCTAGCTCTTTTGTAAATATGTTTCTCTAAGAAACATATTGAGCAAGAACCAAATATCCAAACTTGCACTAAAACCATCTAAGGATAAAAATTCAATTAGAAGGTTCAACTCAAAATGTTTCCCCCCAATTGATTGTTGTTCAACCAGAGATCTCGCAAATTAAAAAGGCGTCCCAATTGAGTTGGGATATGACCATGGAGGGGATTTTATCCAAGATAAAGTGATCAAATTCATTCCTACCGACAATGATCTTACCTCAATATATTTTGATGGGAAGACTGCCACACTTTACCTTCCAAAAGTAAAGTTGGACAAAAACACAAATGTGATATTGAGAATTTTAGTGGCTTTTGGAACTTCAGCAGTGCCAGGTGCAATAGATTTCACATGATATACTTATTCCATGAATGAGCTGATTGACATAGAATAGGTTGTGAGATTGTTGAGACAATGGAATTATTTGCAACCACTTCCAAAGCGATGGAGAGGTTGCGAACCTCTTGAACAACATGGGTAAATGCATTTGTGTCACAAAGTTTGGATGTCTTGAACATTGCTATAGAAGATGTAAACAAATATTATAATAGAAAATGTAATGTTGCAGTGAAGAAAAATATATTAGGGTTGTAACAATTCCTATCTCTAGTAGTTGCGGTGATAATTTTAAGTTTCACTTCGTTGCAGGCTTTGTGCCCTATCTATCTATGATTGCAACAAGTGGGTAGGCAAGTTGCAAGACTAAGTTATGCGCTAGAATGTTTACAATGGAATAATTTCATTTACAGTATTGAAAATTGCACAATAATCCAATTTCCAATCGATGACCACCACTTCTAATAATCTTAGAAGGATTCTTGCTTGATTTTCCTATATTCTGTGTTGTGGCTTGATATGAGTTGATTGATGAACATTTTTATTCAGATGCCTGGTCATGGTCACATTATCGATTGTTTAGTCATCTCTATAATCATAAATTTGGAAACTAATTTTAAGGTGTGATTTCGATCGAAACTAGGACGCATGAAGTATTTTAAATTGGGATAAAAGGATGCACAATACTAACAAATTGAACTTCTTACAAGGATCCACACTATTCATATATTAGATATTTCATTCAATTCCAAATACATCGAATAAATTTAATACATCTCCTACGTTTGTAGTGCTATTTTGTGAGCTTTTCCTAACCACCTTTGACTACGCAAAGTCTAACTGTTCAAGAGCCTTTTCCCTTGAGAATTCATGTGCACTATTCCTTTCAGTGATGGGTCTTATATAACACTTTCCAGGTGCCACTGTTTCATTGAATTCATTTTGACTTCTTATTGGAGCATGTGCCCAGGGGGATTCTCAACATATCATTATATCTAGGTAATAGTTCAAAGAATCTATATGCACTCAATGCAAATGTATGTTGTTATCATACCTTCAGAATTATTTTTTTAAACCTGGGAACTATTATTTCATGCCTACTACATTCATTGTTTTTAACAATTAAATTATTGTTAAAAAATATCAAAGTTATATCAATAGCAACATTCCTTCAAATTAAATTCAATCAATTGTTATTTTCCTTACAAGGAAAACATTTGAAAAATTTCAATTGTTTATTCCTACATGTGGATTTATAATTTTTATGTTTCACTATAGAACGAGATCTTGGAATATGCTGGAATCATTAAAATGAAAAAACTTATTATCCTTATCCTTATCCACCTTATGGAGGTGGCTATGGTTATATGTCACTTCCTTCTCCTCCTACAATAGGTTCCACTTCAGGTGGAGTTTTTTAGAGATGAATTATTAGGTCATATAATAGGCTTTCTCAGAAGCATCAGCACTTTTGGGAAGCATAGGTAATAAATTCTATAGAACGAATTTTAAAATGTTTTTTCTTTACAATTTTTTTTCTTGTGGATGCAATTTGTTGTGCCTTGTATGTGATTGCTAAAGAAATGCATGTTTTATGTTGATGACTATGTGGGTTACAATCAATGGAAAATGTGAAACTTTGGTGTGCATTGGTTAGGGTAGAGTCTCAATTTTATCGCATATTGTGGTAGGCTTATGAAATTTGATGTAGGAGCATGAGGCCTTGAGGAACAGGACTTAAATTTTATTCCAAAAATACAAAAAAAGTTTAAAAGCAAAGAAGTGGGTTCCTTTAGCTGTCAATTTACAGTTTTAGTAGATAGGGTTTGAACTATTATTTAGAGATTTGAACTGCTCTATAAGTAGTACAATGTATTTAGTTTTTAGTTGATATTTCTAGGGAGAATATCGTGCAAAGGGATTTTATCCAAAATTGGACAAATTCGATCCTTTGAATCAAATTTGAATGATTGTATGAACAATATTTATGTAAATTTTGAATGCGTGAATGATGATTTTGGATATAGAATAATTGAATTAAAGAAATTTTGATTTCCACTATATCTCTATGAAATATAGGTGTGATTGTCAAATCCCTGAGGTTTTATTTTCGTTTGAAATATGTATGAGTTTGTTGATTCTAGTTTGAACTCTGTTTAATTGACTTCTCTCTATGTTAAATTTTATATGAATGTGGATACCATTCGATTAAATAAGATCGACAGATATCGTATAGAAATATGTGCACTCAATAACTCAGCTAATAGACACGATATTTCATAAATTCGAAAGAGATAAGTTTGAAGGCTTAATGACTGAAACTACAAAGAAGTTCCAAGAATAATTTCCAATCGGAACAGAAGAAGTGATCACTAAATTTGAGAAATTGTCCCTAACACCTGCAACCAGCCCACCATTTGTGGCATTAGAGCAGCCTTTAGACATTGAGCAAGATCTCAAAGATCAAGAAAAGAAATCCAACATGCTTGTCAAAGTTGGAAGAGGAGGTAGTGCTGGTCGAAGAAGAGGAAGACCAGTTGCAAATATTAAAGTGGTGGAAGCTATGAAAAAACATGAAAGCTAGATTAGAAGCAGTGGAAATGGGAAATCAAAGAGATGCAGATGTTGGAAATCTCAATGAGCCTGAAGTTGAAGCTGCGGAAGAAGGGGAACCTGCAGAAGTTACTCCTGAAATGAGATTTTTTAAATCAATGTTGGGATCCACATCTAAACCCAGACTCTAAGTTTTAGTTTTTACAGGAGGCTTAAACCCAGATTGGGTTAATGACATGGATAATTTCTTTGATTATGAAGAAATGGAAGAAGCAGAAAGGGTGAAATTTTTTGTCACAAAATTGAAAGGACATGCAACACTTTGGTGGGATGGAGTGCAAGTAGAAAGAGGGATAATTGGTAAGCAGCCAATAAAAAATTGGAACAATATGGTTGCAAAGTTGAGAGGTAAGTTTTTGCCAAGTGATTATCAACTTTCATTATTTAGACAGATGCAGAATCTTAGACAAAGGTCAATGACAATAAGAGAATATACAGAGGAATTTTACCAGGGAAAATTTTAAGGGTGGAAATTTATTTTAAAGTTTAGAAACATTGGTGAATCTCTCTAGTACATAATATGCAATTTTTAAAATGTTAGGCAATGTTTTTTTAAAAGTATTCAAATTTATAATAATTTTATATAGTCTCTATATAAAATTTTGGTGATTTTTAAGGTAAAACAATTTTATACAATAAAATTTGGGCGAACAATTTTTAGAAAAAATGTAAATTAACAAATATTTTTTTTATAAAAAGCATGGAAAATTAACCCACTTGCGAATATTAGCCCCTAAAATTTTCCATGAATTTTACAAAGTGAGCATAAGAGTAGGGAAAATTCAAGATACATCAAAGAATATTGCAAGATATATGAATGGTCTCGAAATGGAGATACAAGGTGAGATAAGACTATTGTCTCCTAAAACAATGGAAGAGGCTTATTAGATGGCCTTGAAGGTTGAATAAAAACTCACAAGGAAGAAATCTGCCAGAGGTAGAGGTACTTTCCAAGGAAGAGGAAGTCAAGGTGGTGGGGGAATATCTACAACACCTAGAGAAGGACCTAGCAGTAGCTCAAGTCAGCATACACCCACAGAAGGTGATGTAAGTGGCAGAAGGAGTTTTTGTAGAGGAAGAGGAGGCAGAGGCAGAGGAAGATAAATAAGATGTTATAGATGTAATAATCTAGGACACAGATCTTATGAATGTGCAGAGAATGTGGGGACAAATCAGATAAATGTAATTGTTGCTCAGAGTGAAGAGGAAGCAGAAAAAGTGCTAGAAGCATAAAATATACCAGAGAAAGGATAAGCTTTGGTAGTTAACAAAGTTATATTAAAACCAACAAAGGAAGTTGTTGAACCAACATAGAGAAATAATTTTCTTAGAAGTGTGTACAAAGTTCAAGGAAAATGTTGTCAAATGGTAATTGATAGTGGCAACACTGATAATTTGGTCTCTATAGAAGTGGTGGAGAAATTTAAATTGAATACAAAGAAACATCTAACACCCTACAAGGTGTCATGGCTTCAAAAAGGACATCAATTGTTAGTGAATGAACAATGTGAAGTGGAGTTCCAGTTGGGAAGGTACAAAGACAAAATTATGTGTGATGTGATGCCTATGGATGTATGTCACATATTGCTGGGTAGACCTTGGCAGTATGACAGAGGAGCTATGCATGATGGAAAAATGAACACATACAAGTTTTGTAAAGATGGTGTAAATCATACATTGTTGCCTATAGAAGAAGAAGATGCATCAAGAAGACTTGATCCGAAAGCTTTATTACTGAGTGTAAAAGAATACTTGCAGCAGATTGAAGATGATGAGGTAAACTTTGCATTAATTTGCAAACCCAAAGTAGTGATTACTTCCACTAAATTTTCTGATTTACCAATTGAAATTCAAGAGATGCTGGAATATTACTCTGATATTATTGTAGATAATTTTCCTGATGAATTACCACCTATTAGAAAGATCAGCCATGATATAGATTTTATTCCAGGAGAAAATTTTCCAAATAAAGCAACATACAGGATGTCTCCCACAAAAAATGAAGAAATTAGGAAGCAGGTGTAGGAACTGTTAGATAAAGGACTGATCAGAGAGAGTTTGAGTCCTTGTGCAGCACCAACAATGTTGAGTCCAATAAAATATGGAGGCTGGAGAATGTGCACTGACTCAAGAGAAATCAACGAAAACAATCAGGTATAGATTTCCTTTACCTAGAATTGAAGATTTGATGGATTGTTTAAGTGGGGCAAGATATTTTACAAAATTGGATTTAAAGAGTGGCTATCATCAAATTAGGATAAGGGAAGGAGATGAATGGAAGACAACCTTTAAAATAAATGAAGGGTTCTATGAATGGATGGTAATGCCATTTGGATTATCAAATGCTTGTAGTACATTTATGAGGCTTATGAATGAAGTACTGAGAGAATTTATTGGTAAATTTGTAATAGTATATCTGGATGATATATTAATATATAGAAAATCTAAAGAATAACACATGAGAGATCTGAATTATGTCTTAACAAAGTTGCACCAGGAAAAGTTGCTGGTAAATTTAAAAAAGTGTTCATTCATGAAGAAATATTTGATATATTTAGGGTTTGTTTTTTCTGCTGATGGATTGAAAATGGATCCAGAAAAGATAAAGGAAATCATAGAATGGCCTTCACCTAAGAGTGTTTTTGAGGTAAGAAGTTTCCATGGTCTTGCTAGTTTTTATAGAAAATATGTAAGGAATTTTAGTAAGATCAATGATCTTATTGTTGACACTATAAAGAAGGACAGACAACCATTTAGATGGACTGATGAAGTAGAGACAAATATTCAGTTGTTGAAACAAAAGATAACGGAAAATCCCATCTTATTTTTGCCTAATTTTAACATACCTTTTCATGTGAAATGTGATTCCAGTGGGGAAGCTATTGGAGCTATGTTAAGTCAAGAAGACAGAACTGTATCTTATTTCAGTGCAAAAATGAATGAGACAAGAAGGAAATATTCTTCTTATGACAAGGAATTTTATGTAATTGTGCAAACATTAAAGAAGTGGAGACATTACTTGATGTCTAAAGAGTTTGTGCTTTATTCATACAATCATACATTGTAGTACATTATGCAACAACCAAAACTGAATTAGAACCATGCAAAATGGGTAGAATATCTTCAAAGTTTCAATTTTTTATTAAAAAATATAAATTACCAAGAAAACAAAGTAGTAGATACCTTAATTAGAAAAATAATTTTAGTTCAATAAAGTCAAATTCAAGTGTTGGGTTTTTATTTTCTTAAAGAATTGTATAAGATAGATTTGGATTTTAAAGAGGCATTTGAAGCATGCAATAATCCTGTTTTTTTGGACAGAAGTAAGTGTCTGGATTTTTTCTTGGAAGAAGGGTTGCTATTTAAAACAAATCATCTATGCATACCAAATTGTTCTATGAGAGAAAATTTAATGAAGGGGAAACATAGTGGTGGACTTGGCAGACACTTTGGTGTAGACAAGACTTATGAACAAATGAGTCATTTTTATTTTTGGCCAAAGATGAGATCTGAAGTGAAGAAATATGTGCAAAATTGTAAACTTTGTCAGTTTGAAAAATGAAGGAGTCAAAACATAAGTTTGTATGTTCCATTACTTATTCCAAATAGACCTTGGGATATGGTAAGTATGGATTTTTTTTTGGGTTTACCTAAAACATAGAGAGGGAGTGATGCAATTTATGTTGAAGTTGATAGATTTTATAAAATGGCACATTTTATTCCATGTTATAAAACTTGTGATGCTACTCATGTTGCTAATTTGTTTTCCAAAGAGATTGTAAGGTTGCATGGGTTACCTAAAAGCATTGTATCTGATAGGGACACCAGATTTGTTGGTCATTTTTGGAAGACATTGTGGAAAAATCTTGGTACTAAACTAAGATTCAACTTAGCTTATCACCCTCAAACTAGTGGATAGACTGATGTGGTGAACAAAATCTTGGGTAATATTTTGAGAAGCCTTGTAGGTGAACATCCTAAAATGTAGGATCATATTTTGGCACAGGCTGAATATGCTTATAATGACTCTCTTAACAAGAGTAAAAGGTAGGGTCCATTCCATATAGTTTATGGAATGAACCCAAGAGGAGTGTATGAACTAATAAAATTGGGAAAAGAAGAGATGAGAAGTGCTAAAGGAGAAGATTTTGCTTCAGAAATTCAAGCAATACATGAACAAGTAAAACAACAGTTACAGGACAACAACATCAATTACAAGAGTAGAGCAGATTTGAAGAAGAGAAGTTAACTTTGAGGTTGGAGATTTGGTTCTAACACACTTGAGAAAGGAAAAATTTCAAAAAGGGCATATAACAAGTTGAAATTTAAGAAAATTGCACCATGCAGAGTATTGAGAAATTTTTTTGCAAATGCATATGAAATTGAATTACCCCTGACATTGGAATATCTCCAATTTTCAATGTTGTTGATTTGTACAGGTATGAAGACAGAGACACGGATGATACAATTGAAGGAAAAGAAGAGATTTATTTGTTGAAACAGTTACCCACAACAAAGAGATTTCAACTAGAGAAGATTTTAGACAAAATATTGTCTAAGAAGACAAGAGGACAGGAGTATTTTAAATATTTTTTCAAGTGGAAAGATTAAGCAATTGCAAAGGCTACTTGGATGACATATACCATGCTACAGAAATTGGGCAATTCTATAGGGGAGCGCATGGACAGGAGCCCATGAAGATTTTTTTCCTCAGGAGTCTGATGCAGGAGCATGAGGCCTCGAGGAACAGGAATTATATTTTATTCCAAAAATATAAAAAAGTTTACAAGAAAAGGAGTGAGTTCCTTTAGTTGTCAATTTACCGTTGTAGTAGATAGGGTTTGAACTATTATTTAGAGATTTGAAATGCTTTGTAATTAGTTCAGTGTATTTATTTTATAGTTAATTTTTTTAGGGAGAATATCGTGCAAAGGAATTTTATCCAAAATTGGACAAATTCGATCCTTTGAATCGGATTTTAATGGTTGTATGAATAGTATTTATGTAGGTTTTGAATGTGTGAATGAGGATTTTGGATATAGAATAATTGAATTAAAGAAATTTTGATTTCCTTTGTATCTCTATGAAATAGAGGTGTGACTGTCAAATACTAGAGGTTTTATTTTCCTTCGAAATATGTCTGATTTTGTTGATTCTAGTTTGAGCTCTGTTTAATTGACTTCTATGTGTGTTAAATTGTATATGAATGTGGATACCATTCGATCAAAGAATATCGATAGATATCACATAGAAATATGTGCACTCAATAACTCGGCTAACGGACGCAATATTTCATAAATTCAAAAGAGATAAGTTTGAAGGCTAAATTATTGAAACATCAAAGAAATTTCGAGAATAATTTCCAATTGAGACAGATGAAGTAATCTCGAAATTTGAGAAATTGTCCCTAACACCTTCAACCAGCCCACCAAAATTGGATTCAAACATTTTTTCATTAAAGGCGCACCATGATGTTGTTGCAGATGATTTTTTTGTAGGAAAAACTCTATAAAAAAATCATAGAAAAGGTAGAAACAAGAGAGCCATTAGTGTGGAAACTACTCTGTCTTCATTTGACAATTTCCAGCCTAGATCTTGGGGAAGAAATGCTACAACTTGTAGGATGGTGATAGAAGAAAATAAAAAGAATGACAGCGAGAAAGACAAAGAATCAAACACAAATAAAAATATAAAGTAAGAACTCCTATAATAATCATGCACCCACCAAACCTTCCTACTATTGAAGAGGAGCAAGATAAGGTTAATCCAATGTTCACAAATGATAGTGAATTTGAACTTAGCAAAAACAAATCTAGACTCAAATTTAGATTTCCTAATTGTATTTGTATGGCATAACCATGTGTTCACAAATGATGTTGCTAATATTAAGTATAGCACTATAAAATAGATAAGTGCTTTTGGAGCACCTCTTCATGCATTGGAAAGAAAAGAAAATGGGAATGAGCACAATACAAACAAAAAGAGCCCTCTTTCAAGGCTTCCAAAAAACCTTAACATTGTTTTAGAGAACAAGATTTCATAATATATTGAAGAAATCTATGCTTATTACAGAGATGTGAATAACAGAGTCAATCAGTGTCCATCTCTCACTCCTACTGGTGATGAAGTGAGGAATATGGTGTTTGAGAGAATAATGCACCCTTTTTATTACCTTTGGCATGTTATGAGACTAGAGAAAATGTGTGGAGGGAAGATGATTTATACCTAGGGCTATGTTTGTGAGGATGCATTTAAGGAACAAGATGATGTGGTCCCATTAGGAAAAGAAGAATAAGATAAGGAAATGGAGAATGAGGGAGATTCTACACTTGATGAAGGAAAGAGGGCAAAGGGGGATTTTTTTTAAAAATTAAATTTGATCTTCAGGATCCCTAAATGTTTGACTCAGATGAATAGATGGTAGAATTATTGAACTTATTGATACCTTGAGTTTTTGGCTTTCCTTCCTCCAACCAGTTTCTGATCTGGTAACAACAGTTGTATTCTTTCCTTTACTCAACTGCTAAACAGTTGTATTGTGTTTTCACTTCTTTGGATAGTTTCTAATGAATTATGCCACAAGTTTTTGTATATGACAGAATAGTTGATCTACTAACCTTACACATAAAATACTTAGAAATTACTAACAAGTGATAGCAGATCCTAGTATTTTGAGGAAGGAAAAGTCTTAGTTGACCTATATTGTCAATGTAGACACATGAGTTTACCCATCTTGATTTCTTATTTGAGGTTCCTTTGCAAGATGGCAAGCAATGACAATTTTAAATTTTAAAGTGTAAGAAGTACAATAGGGTATTACCTTTTTTTCTTTACCCCATAAGATAGTAAAGATGGTAGGGGCACAATTTTTGCCACTTACAAGATATTGTACATTTGGATAAGTATTCCATCACCTCAAAGTAATTTATTTCGATGAAATCTGTAAAAAATATGAATTTTCCTTCACTTTTGTTGAATTTTTAGAGTGAAATATCATGAATATAATAATGAATTATAGTCTTATATTTGAGATTTTGTTATTTTTTTTGCATTGTGAGATCATGGAACACTAAAAACTTATTAAAATAGGCAAGTGATGAAAATAAGATTCCTGTAATGTAGGATTGTTTTAAAGCCCCTAACAAGGTTCAAATATCAATTGGGACATGTCCATACTCATGCTAATGCTCATTTCAATGTATAATAATGTATATGCATTGAGCATGAAAATGGTGGTGCTTGGATGATGTGAAACACCCATGATAGCCAAATTTAGTATATAGAAAATACTTCTTTCATCAGCAACAATATGCATAATAAATTAGACATTGACATTGAAGAAATAGAGAAAAGATAATATTTTTTAGTTTTAAGGAGACAATTGTTTTTAGGGAAATCTAGAAAACACATCACAAGGTCACATTATTCAAATAAGGGAAAAGAATATCAATATAAGGTCAAGAATTCGGCCTCCACATGTTGTGAATTTGTTAGATCATATTTCCCATACATGGTTGGGGAAATATTTTTTGGTAATGTTTTAAGTCAGCTACTGTAGGAAACTTTCAAAATTTGTTTTTTTGAAAATCCTGCATCAAAGGAATTAATTGGAGATGCCATCAAAATAGATGAATTAGGAAATGATGGAAAAGAGTAAATCATGGTAGATTTGTGTGTTAAAGAGAATGGAATAGCCAATTGCATAGGCATTGCAAGAGTTGATACGAATAAAGAACCTCTGAATACTATGGAATATTTAATAAGTCCTTCGATTGATAAGTGTTCAAAGGATAGGTTGTTGGGAAATAGAAGGTTCCTTTTAGTAATGGTCCAAATTCCACATAAGTTAATCCTATTAAAATGATGATAACATCATTTTTTTTCTAGAGAGGAGACAAACATTGTCCCAAAATACTAAATGATATATCACTTCCTCCAAACAATACTCCACTAACGATGTTAGATGAGAATATAATTACAGACATTCAATTCCCTTACTGTGAAAAAGGTTAAATTAAACCATTGTTATCTACAAAATAATAGCAGTTTAACGATGTCAACTATCAGATATGTTGCCTTGCCTCCACCATAATCTAGATGATGATGCATGGGATATTTTGGTTATGAAAGAACACCTCTCAACTATCCATGATGGGATGGATAAGAAAGATAATGGAATAGAAGAATCTAGGGAGGATTGTCATTGCACACACAAACACACACACACATACACAAACAACTAAATGATTTCTTTTTTATCAATAATACGTCAAATAGAAGAAGTGGTCAATGATATCAATGATCATGTGATACCTGTAATTTGTCCTCTATTTGAGTATAAAGACGAGGAACGTGTACCTAGATAGATTTGGGCAAAAATGGATCCGATTCTAATTGAATTAATTTTAAATTTGTACGTATAGATGATGAGTTTTATTATTTTGAGGTTGTGTGGAAAAAAAACTAATATAGCTAAAGATCATAAGATCATCTATGTTTTGTGGAGGAGATACATAGAAATAAAAATTCAAATACATGACCTAAATATGATTAAGAAAGATAGTGAAGAATACATCCGTAAGGGACTTGAGTCTAAATATATGGGTTTTGAATTAACAAACACATTATCTGCCTCATGTTAAAATAACAGGGAAACACACCATAAAAAAGTTGTGGTAACTAATTGAAATCCTGCCATTTCTTCCCTTAGTGATGCAGGCCCTATGCTTGAGGAGAAGATCATGTTTTGTCCCTTATTACATTTAACTTATATTGTTTTCCATCTATACATTCTCAGGTGGGATGTTTCTCATTTCATTCAAATTGAATATGTGTTCATCTCTCTTCTGTGATAAATGTTTTTGGTTTCTTTGTAAACCTGTGAGTTAATGAATATCTGAAATCCCGTTTTGTCTAAGGTAATATAGCACATTGTGATAATGTGGTTTTCTTCTCTCTTGTTCTTATGAGGTTGTAAGGTTCTAAACTATCATATTCCAGAAGAAAGAGTTTGATCCTATTTTGTTTTCCTGGTCTCTTTTTTTTCTCGTCTACCAATGTTGTTTTCTAATATTTAACAGTCATATCAATTCACATATTCACTTGGATTTATGCTTATTTATTTTAATCCAATCATGCTGATGTATTTTATACACTATCTTTTTTTTATAAGTTTTTATTTTGAAATCCCCAGCCAGGCATCAGAATAGCACTGAAAATAGTAACGTTGGGCATGATTTGTGCAGAAAATTGTTGATTTAGTATAAAAGAAGAATTGAATATTCCCTTCCTCTTCAATATTTCTTTGCTTCCTAAACCAAATATGAGGCTTTTCCATAGTTTCTTCTGAGGATTTCTTGCATTCTAATCAAATAGACCTCCTGAGATAAGATAAGGATCCCATAACTGCTTGCAGAAACTGTGAGGCAATCATGAAGTCAATGTAATGTGAATATTGAATTGATATACTATGGCTTCATGAAGTTTTATGCATATATTTTTTGATATTTGTTTTGTTTTATTGATAGGATTTTTCTTGAGTTCTTATAATCTCTAAGGATCCATGTTATAAAGTACAGAATCAAGCATTATTACTAGTCCCATTCTCATTCATAGGATTCCATATCAAGTCTCAAATCCATGCCTCCACTTATTGTATATGTTGCAGATACATCAAGGTCGCCAAGAAAACATGTTCCAACAAGGAGCAGCCATAATCATTAATTAATTCTTACACTTATTATTCATTGGAAAAACTAGTGCAAAGATAGGTTATTTGTTTTAGAGCTAGATTATATAGAGAATGTGGGCACAAAGGGTGTTTCAACTCTCTGGGTGCACAAATCCACAATCCTCTTCCAACCATATAGAGATTGTGTGCCTCTAGTGGCTGAAATACCCTCTCCACACTACACTGATTAGGGATATAGATGCACTCTGGTGGTAGATTGATATTAACCCCAATATATTAAACCCCAATAGACCAAAATAGAGTTTATAGATATGGTTAAACTGCCATCTATCCCTCTATATATTTATGAAACATTGGCAATAATTCACCACATGATCAGATAAATCTCCAAAGAGTGTGTAGTAGGAGAAAGAGCCATCTAAAATGTGCTGCGAATCAAACCAGGATTGGTTTTGATAAACTTCTACCAATCTACAATTGGATACATTATTAATTTAGATGAAATTCTTCAGGATTAATCACAAAATCTTGAACTCATAAATATGTTATCAGTATTACTATGGTAGTGATATGATCCCATTTACCTTGTTCTGCATCAAAACTGTGGTAGGTTAACTTAATAGAGGGCTTCCTTCCACTTCTTTGCTCCTTCACTTCCCATAGGACATTTTCAAAGCCTCTTATCCCTCCTGTGCAATCCATTCATTAAGATACCCAAACTACACACATGTTACCTTAACTAGTAGTGCTCTAGACCTCCACAAACAGATATATATATATATATATATATATATATATATATATATAAGGAGAGAGATTTTATTCTTGAGTAGTGGTCATTATAAGGCTATGGTTAGCTGGATAAAACATGCATGCAAAACATAAAAGGTAGGAATTCACAATGGAGTGTGTTGTTGCCATGATTCTTTCGCAGTTGAAATGATTTCCCATTTAGTGTGAATTCTCCATATTTGATACGGTTGGCTACATGACCCACCAAGCCACCAAGTTAAGGTCTATTTGAGCTCATGTCCTGCATTAATAAACAATCTCATATCATCACAAAATAGTCCACCATATTCCCCATGGTAACACATACATCTGAGATCCATTCCAATATGTGATTATAAACTATAAATTTATCTTAAAACCATACCATATGATGGAAGTACCAATTTCCAAAGGGAAATGAAATACATACCATGTATGAGGAAATATTGTCATAGCCAAGAAGTACGTCTGCTAGATGGAATGAATCATAAATATCAGTACTTTATGATTTATCTTCCTTTGAGTAATTCATGATATGAAAAATTTGAAGGGTATGGTTTAGGGATGATTACCTTTAGCATCAGGGATAGCCAGGAAGATAAGGTTAGCTCCCCAGTTGGTGATATTTATATGCAGATTGCCCCTGCAAACTTGAAAGAAACTTGGGGCATTGATCCTTTTGTAGGGATGACCATAACGAGCCAACTTGCCTTTACCATCCAAATTTCTTGGATTCAATTCACATTTAACCCCTTCACTACTATCATGGCATTCACAGAGGTGAATGAAAGCATGGACGATACGTTCACCATCATCGATTGATTGAATAATCAAGGGATGGATGGATAAGCTAAAATATAAATCTCAATGATATATATAGAGAGACTCACATACTCAATACTAGACTAGGGTGTGTTTGTATGCCTTAAGATAAGGTCACAATGTAAGACATAACATGGACTGTGTGCAACTACAATCAATCTATGCACTCTGGCTACCAAAAAATTTAATCTTTGGAATATAAACATGTTACATTTTGGATTTTTTGTAAAATTTGAATTAATTTTTGTGAGACAACTAACATCTAGGATATTTTTTTCTATCCCATACTTTGCCATCAACATCTAAGTTGTATTTCCTTTGCATGTGTTGATTGGAGTATCTATTGTGACATCTTTATGATTTTCCGTGTCAAACATACAATTCTAACATGTCTTCTCTTTTTTGTGGAAGGTGTTGCTACATTGTACTTTTTAAGGATGCATGTTCAACAAGACAAGTCAAATACTTCAAAATGTTGGATGTGTTTTGTATTATTGTTCCATAACATATTCTATTTTTCTTTGTTTTGTATTATTGTTCCAAAACATATTCTATTTGTATTTGTTTTGTATTATTGTTCTAGAACATATTCTCTTTGTATTTTTCTTTATTTCACACGTTCTTTTAGGATTTGAGTGTTTTATTTTATTTTAGGTTTTTGTCCCTGAAATTAGTTATTGAAATGCTAGATATTCACTTTATAATTATGTATTTTCTTGTATATGTGAGTTTTTTTATATAATAAATCTTCATAAGTAGATATTATGTAGATATTATACCCTTAGCTCCATTTCAAAGTGTTGTAAGAAATTCCGAGGACCTCTTCTTCTCCTTGACTCAAGGTGGTGGATTTCCCATTCTGTTGAGGCCTTTCTCTTTCATGTAATCCTTTGTTTTCCATTGAATCTGATTCAAGAGTTTCTCCCACTGGATCTATCATGGGTGATTCATGTGGTGGTAGTCCAGGTATCATTTTTTTAGAGTGTTCCTAAGATATTTTGAGGGCCCCATTTCATCGACTCAGAGTCTTATCCATTTCATCAGATCTTTAAGTGCAGGAAATAGTGCAACATGGCTAGGTCTTTTATCTTGTCTTAAAAGGTCATCTCCCTCTTATATTGATAGACTAGAGGGTCAAAAGTCATTGATAGTTGTTTGATGGATTTTACATAACTCGCTTTGAATATAGGGAATGTGACCATGCCAAAGCATAATCACCAAGCCATCTGAAACTTGACCCTTTTCCTTAGGTCCACGTAACAAATTCATCAACCATAATCCACTGCCATGACTAGACTGTTTCAAAAAACATCGGTCAGGAATAATCATCAAGACATACTATCAGTGGGTTTTATGGCTTCCTTTAAAGAATTGATTGACGAAATTCTTAAGTGACCGACCTTCCACAGGGTGTCCAAAAGGCGCTTCCAACAACAACCTTTAAAAAAGGTTGCCTCAGAATAAAAATAAAATTTTATAGAATTATCATGATGGTCTTTCTTCAACCAAAATGAAGAAATTTTTGCATTATCCTCCTTTTCTAGATGACATTGATCAATGAATTAAATTACCCAATCCATGATATATAGTCATCCATATTCATAAGATTGTCTTTCATAGGATCTTGGCTTAATGCATCAAGGAGCCCATTGACACAGTCAAGGTCAGGGCCTTACAATTCCTTCTGCTTATAGTTAGTGTCAAAGAATAGGATTTAATATGAACTTTCTTCAAGGTTCCTTTGATTTTGTGCTGATAAGGGCTGATATACGAAATAGCTCCAAAACGTGCCATGTACTTTCTCTCCTAGTGGCCAGACCAAGGTAAGGTGCTGCATAAACTTCCATTGCTCCTGTTGCTAGATAAGGAGGTAAATTGTTTCTTCCATACACAATCATTGCTCCTTCAATTATTACTATAATTCACTATATCAAATTCTACCATTATTTCTTCAAATGAGTACTGTCGTTTCTCCTTCATTGCTCTTGCACTTCCCTAATTAGAAACATTATGTTGCTAGATTAACCCAACAAGTTCTTGTATTAAAGACAAAGTTAATGTCTAATTGATTATTCTATCATCTCTAACTTAAAGTCTCTTGGTCTAGAGTCATATATAGATCAAAAACACCTGAAACAACTTGCCTAATACACTGTGTTATGTATGTGTTAATGGTAATTACACTCCAATCATTTTTCTATCACAAGGATTAGGTTGGTTGATGATTTTAGGATCCCTTGATGTATTCAATGAATATAAATTTCTATAATATCTCTATACTTAGAAAAACTGAGGGCTCTTCAGTACTTCCTTACCGCAGTGGTTTAGTTAGGACCAGAGGTGGACTATCATTGAAAACATTGGGATAACTATCATACAAAAGGTTATTATTACTATGGTGATCTGTCAAATTTATTGTTGTAGGGCCATGGTGAATTTTCTCTTTCCATACTACTATGGTGATGTGTCAAATATTGAAGAATCCCTGCTAGTTATAATATTGCAACTATCCTTTAAGCCATATCCGGGATACACATACAGACATTATGATGAGGCTTCAATTTTTCCTTCTACCAAAATTGCATTATAGCTTTATTCAATAATTGTTTATTTCAATTTCAAGAAAATGACTTCAACAAGTCTCTTACTTTTCTCTAGGTAGATACTCACTTTCCATGCTTCTTCTCAACCAGAAATTATGAAATTAAAATTGACCTTGGAGAATGTATTTCAATGGCCTAAGCCTTCAATATCTTTTCAAAATTTGTGCGCTAAACTCCTTTCTACCCATACAATACAGAAGAATTGTCACAACCGCACAAGAGTGATGTAAAATATAGTTTGGCATTGCACCTATAGAAGATGAGACTTGGATTTTGTAATGATCCGGTGACCTATGGTATATTCTCAGGTTCAAATCCATAGAGGTAGGTCATCAACTTCGTTCTTCACCTTATGTTAGTCATCAATAAATTTCACTATCCGTAGATGACTAAATATTGGTTCTATATTTCTAAAAAGAAAAATTCCATGAACATTGTGAGTTTTATAAATCTCACTGCCTTCATTATCCTTAGAGAAAATTTTTCACTATCCTACCCTTTTTCCATTTCATTATCACCTTGTAACTCCTACAGACTCCAAAAGGCTTATGCCTCTCATTTCCATTCTTTTTCCTACCCATAATCTCATTACTCTATTTTTCCCTTGCCTATGAATCCATTATCCATCTAGGGTTTTCCTATAAGCCTAACTCATTCCCATGATTCCCCAAAATTCCTCAAGCATTGATGGTCTCAAAACTATCTCTGTAGCCTCTTTAGATAAATCAAGTACATTGTATTTTTAATCTTAATTACACCACTTGGTCAATGCTCTATTTTTCACTTAAATATTCCAAGCCAACTTTTATTCAAAGAGAGGTCAAAGAACCCCCCACTAGGTCAATTAGGGTTTCATGTATTCCAAGGTCATCATTTCCAAGGAAGACTACCATTAAGTTTTAGAGTTTGCATATGAGCTAATGGACAAGCTTTTCACTTTTTCACAAGTGTTAATAGGTCATATCAGCAAGTGTAAATCTGTACCAACTCAGAAACATCATGCCTCCATCATTTTCCAAGGATTCTTTCCAAAGGACAAATCATTTTCCACACCTAGGGAGAGTTCTTCTTCAAACTATGTTTCTGACCAAACATGGATGAATTTAACAAAAGTGAGAGAGTTTTTTGTCCATCCTAGGTCCAAGAAGAAAAACCTCCTTCAGTTTCTACACAGGTGTCATGGTTTTGGAGAAATGTCAACGATACAGGTGTCATGGGAGAATTGTTTCACTACGGGAGTGACCTTGGGAAAATTAGATTTTCTCATATCTTCAGTGTCCAAATGACTTTCATGATGAATCAAATGACAACTATACTTGACAATATTTCCCATGAGCTATCATGAGCTCAATTTGGAGTTGCAGAAGACATCCAAAAGTGGTTTGCAATAGCACTCTACATTTCTGCACCATTATCAACACTTTTTTACCAGTCTTGGGAGAATCAAATTTTGACAGGTCAAATAAAATCCAATCAGATAAAAAAAGGTATATTTAGAAACTATACTAGAAGAAATTTCCAATGAGCTATCATGAGCTCAATTTCGAGTTATGGAAGGCCTCCAAACGTTGTCTGCACCAGCACTCTGCATTTCTGCACCATCACTCAAACTTTTTGACCAGTCTTGGGAGAATCAACTTTTGACAGGGAAAACCAACTCCAATCATAGAGAAAAGGGTATATTTGGAAATTAGATAGGATAATATTTCTAACAAGCTATCATGGGCCCAATTTGGACATTGGGTAGGCCTCCAACTTCCCTCTTCAAAAGGCGTTATGCGTTGGGAGTTCAAGCATTGCGCCTAGGGAAGAAGAGACCCGACAGGCCCATTTCTACCTAGCACTGTGCCCAGGGGACCGGCAGGCCTGCAGGAGGCATGCAACACTATGCCTAGGAGGATCCAACTCACTCAACGCTGCACTTAAAGGAGCCTAACTCGCCTAGTGCTACGCCTAAGGGACCCGACATGCTCATCTTTTCCCAGCGCTGCGCCCATGGACTAACAGGCCTACACAAGGCATGTAGCATTGCGCCGAGGAGACCGACAGGCCTACACATGGGCAGGCACTGCACTTAGGTTTAAAAATCTCCAAATTTCAAAAAAAATTCCCAAGCACAAAAAAACACCTCCAAGCTGCTTCCAAGACCCTGGAAAAGAGTTCAAATTGGTAAGTGGACATTCGTCCTCCTCCTCAAGTGGATTTTGTGTGATTTGGGGTAATTACAAATCATTTCAAGTTAAGCCCTCATAAAGATCAAATAAAATCAATCATAAACCCACCTCCATCTCACTTATTTGCAAGAGCTTCCCTCACCATCATTTCGTTTCAATCCTCCTACCTAAGTTTCACAAGCAAGCCCAAGTTTGTCCAAAAGCAACCCTAATCACCATGTTAGGAGAAGAAGGTAGTATGAGCAGTAAAGGAGGCCAAGTGCCTATGAGGCCAAAGCATGACAGTGAGAGTGAAAATGAGTCAAATCAAAATGAAGATGAGGATGAGGATGAAGGAGATGATTAGTAAATCAACAAGAGGTAGGAGGCATGGAAACAAAGAAGGGTAATGGTAGTGAAGACAATAAAGAAGTTGACAGTGAGAATAGGTCAAAAAAAGATGAAAAAGAGGTCAGAAATGAAGTTCAATACATGTAGGTGGATGAAATCAAGATGAGATAAATGGGGAAGGAGGCAGTAGTCAAGGTAATGAATAGGAAGACATAGAGACAAATGATGGTAGCCATGACGAAGACACCCAAATGATCAAAATTAAATCTCTTCCGTTGACATATCAAAAAGGACAAATTCTTGTGTTTGCTGCCTCTAAAATGCAAGGGACCATGCCTTCCTTTTCTACTAAGAATCTAGATAAAGGCAAACAAAATATCAAAGAGCAAGCCAGAGAGACCAAGTTGCAAGGGCTAAAACTCAAAAAGGCCCAAACCAAAAGCCAAGCACTAAAAGAGGCAAAGACCAAGTAATCCTTGGAATATTTCCTCAAGATTTTCTACAGGCTTCTCAAACCCCATGAGGAAGGTGTCCACCAATTTTGGGAGAATTTTGAGAATTTTTGGTTTTTTGCAAATTTTGAGGCCTATAAGCGCAGCACCCCTGGCGCTACGGTTTTTCCTCGGACATCCTCAAAGGGATAAATTTTAATTTTTGGAATCCTCATGTCTCGTAAAGTATGCTCACCAAATTTTAGAGCATTTGGAGCATTTTTGACCCCTCAAAAGGCAAAAAAATACCTCATTTTTCACCTTTCTGCCTCATTTTTAGGCTTGGCGCTGTGCTTATAGAAGTTCTGAAAATTTCGCCTTTTGGACCCATTAAAGGAGCTCAATTAGAAAACCAAAGGTATATTTGGAAATTATACTCATCAAGCTTTCCAACGGGCCATCATGGAGTAAATTCTGACATTGCGAAGGTCACCCAAACTTGGCTGCAATTGGACCCATTTTCTTCTTGTGTTGGTGTTGCGCTCAGAGCAGTTTAGGGAATTTGGGTTTTTGGATACGTTACAAGATAAAAATTATAAAAAAAAGGTATATTTGGAAATTAGACTCGATTGGCTTTCCAACGGGCAATCACGGAGAAATATCCTACATTGGGAAGGTCACCAAAACTTGGCCGCAAGTGGACCCATTTTTTTCCTGTGTTGGCCCTGCGCTCAGAGTAGTTTGGGGAATTTGGATTTTTATAAAGGTTATAGGGGCTCAATCAGACAACCAATGTTATATTTGCAAATTAGACTCATCAGGATTTCCAACGGGCCATCACGAAGAAAAATCTAACATCGGGAAGGTCACCAAAACTTGGCTGCAAGTGGACCTATTTTTTACGTGTTAAGGCGCTACGCTTATAGACTACACTGTGTATTTTTGGTGAAAAGTCTGCAAAACAAACACATTTATTGCAAAATAATATTTTAATGTTTTTTGAGGTAAATCAATCTAAATATAGGTGCTAGGAGTTATTTTGGAATTTAATTCATGGGATATTTTGTGCCTTGAGCATTGCATGGTCTCTTGGGCATTAGTGACATTTATGAGTGATTTTGACATTTTCCAGCCCTATCTAGGGTTTTTTCCCTCCTTTTCTAAATAAATAGAGCATGAGGGCTTCATTGTAATTTTTTTTGCATTTGATGACTCTTTGGATCAATACATAGTCTTTTGGAGGTTTAAGGGAAATTGGTGTTGTGGAGCTTGTGAATGGCTTTTTTAGCTTGTTGATGGAGGAGGCTTGCTTGCAGGATCCCTAAGCTTGGTTAATGGTGAAGTGATTCTATTTCAGTTATAGTTTTCTCATGTTTCATTATGTTTCCATATTTCTATGTTGCAATAAAAAAAATTATTTAGACTAATAAATGTTCTTAAAAGGCACCTTAGCTCTGCTTTTTCTTCATTGCCTCTATGTTTTCTTCTGCTAGGACATTTTAGAGAATTCTTAATTTCTCTCTAGACCCCCTAAGCTTGTTTATTTCATGAATGGTTTAATACAGTAGGTATCAAAGATGATTTATGGCTAGCCCTACTTGTTTGATGTCACTAAACATTGTTCTTGAGGTCTCTCTCCAAAGTACCATTAATTAGGTCTGCCAAAGAGGCTATGCTGCGATCATACATGTCTTTTTCCATGCTTGAAAAAAGCTTTTGGAGATATTCATAGCTATGATAAATGATTTTTAGGCGTTCCCTCTTCTTTTATTAAATTTATATGTGTATCTTGAATGCTTTCTAACGTTGAAGGTGAAATCAATAGAAGTTAAATGAGTTTCTCACCTTCTATATTTCATTGGAATGTTTGTCTTGAATGCTTATTTTCTTAAGTTGAATCAAAGAGTTACTGGTTTTCCCTGTCTATTGATTGCTTCCTTATGCTTATGTATTTAAGTCCCTTCTTAAAAAAAGGGTACATGGTAAAGGATTCTTTATTTCCCTTTGCCCTACCTTTGTTCCCAAACTTGATGTCCATCTCATTTCCCATAAACCTTGAAAATCCATTGACCCTATGATGCTCCCCATTCCATTGTTCAAATTTCCATGAATTTTATAAACTCCATAGCCCAATGAATTGAATATTCCCTCATTCTATCCATTCTACTTGATCATCTTACCCAACCGAAACAAACAAACCCTACAATTAACAACTAGCCTAAAATCAAAACCCTAGAAGAAAACAAGTTCACATCCTTTGCACAAATAGAGAGAGCCCTCTCTGAATCTAGGAAGGCTAGGTCCTAGGACTCCAAAGAATGGTTTGATGTTGCCCTGTGCATTTGATATCACCAATACAACAAATCACGGGAACCTAACATAATGGAAATCACGGTGGGACCTTCTGAGTCAGTGAAAATCTAAGTATACCTTAGGACCTCAGAAAACCCACAAACATCCTTAGATTGGCCCTTAATTGTTGATGGTGGACAACAAGTACATCCTTAAAAATAGTAAACACCATCCACCTGGCGACTCCATATCTCTCCATAGACCTAAAGACTCCACTGGAGTAAGAACCTAAAACATGACCAGTCATCCTAGAAAGAGAGAGCACTCAGGCCTAGATTGGATTCAACAAATTATTGCTTTGATTTATAAATATGTTCTATCCTACTTTAAGTTTGATTAAGAATACACTGATGAGATCTACATTGATCATTGGAAATATCTCAAGCCTAAAAAAGTTGAGCCTCAAATTTCAGACCATGAGCAAACTTATACACATGTGTCTACCCCAGATACACCTACGGAAGACCTAGTGAAACATGAGCCTCATGCTACTTTTCCTGCTCTTTCTGAAACCTCAAACAATCATAAATCTCTTTTTGCACTACCTATAGCCACAAAGGTCCCAGAAAGATACAAGCCTCTGATTTTTCCTCTTGTCCTCCAGGCCCTCCTAGAAAATCTTGCAAATAAACTACCCAGATTTGATGGAGAAAACTCAAAAGTCACCACTAAAGAACACATTCAAAATATTGAGAATCTACTTGACCTATTTTAAGTAGGAGAATATGATGTGCATATTAGAATGTTTTCCTTACCATTACGAGGAAAAATTATGAGTTGGTTTAAGGACCTTCCAGCTGTAAGCATTAGAAATTTTCATCAATTCACTCAAGTTTTCTTAGATAGGTGGGAAGTCATGGGAAATTTTATTCTCATCATAAAGGATTACAACCATTTGAAAAGAAATCCAGGGGAGACAGTACAAAAATTTTCAACTGGGTTCAATAAAGTATACCATGCAATACCTGCTAAGATAAAGCCGCCCCTAGGGTGGGCTCTCTTGCACTACCCAAATTCTTTTGACCCAGAGATGGCTTTCCAGATAAGAGAAAGATATCCTTTGACCCTGGAGGAAATTCAAAGGATAGCAGTTGATGTGGAGGCCAACATACTAAACAGGGAGGCAATGCTAAGAGTAATAGAGAAAGACAAAGCAGATCAAGAGAGACTGATATCTTCAGAGGTAAAGCTAGAGATTTTGACAGATGCAATCAACAAAATGATGCATATACTTGGCAGGAAAGAGGAAGAGCACCAGGTTGAGGTTGGTGCTGCTTATTCAAAACAACCTATACCTTTTCCTTGGGAATAAAAAACTCAGTCATTACAGGGAAAGAATATCAATCAAAATATGCATGTTGAGCAAGATTATAAAGAAGAAGATGTTGAAAGTAGTCAAGTAAGTACTAGATACATTCCTATATCTTGTGCTTCACTAATAAGAGAGAATTACAAGAAAATTTCAAATGGAAACAAGGTGGAATGCTCTAAAGAATCAGTAAGGGAAGAAATGGATAATGCAAACCATATTTCAAATTCAGAAGTTCTCCCCTTAATACATCTTGGTGTAGCTGCTAGGATTACAGAATGAGAAACAGAGGATGAACCAACATCTTTTGAGTCTTTCCCCTTTTTCTTTGAATCATTTCAGCTTGCTAAAGGAGAAGCTATTGGCCATAAACACTCTCATTTTAATATGGTGGAACAATCTGCTAATATAGTATGCATAATGGATGACATTATTCCTATGAATAAGTTGCCCAAGTATGATCAATATGATGATGATTATGTCCTTCAGACTCAAGCTAACACTACAGAACAATCAATGATCAGTTTGTGGGACAAATAAAATCATTTTCAACAGCTCAAAAATAGTGATCAGCAAATATCGCTCAGCTATGACAGTGAAGAAGAAAGTGCAGAAAGTTTGGGAGAAAGGGAAGGCTCTTTACCTCTTTGTTGTGCTTCATTTCAGTTCATCAAAGACAAAATTAATACAATCAGAATTTAGCAATATTTGGGTATTTATTTTAACAAAAAAGAAGACATTCAACCCTATGACTAGCCTTCATAAGGGATAGAGAACAACTGTGGTTCTATCCAAGGAAAAAGGAAAATGCCTCCTCCTCTAACTGAAGAAGAAATCAATCAAGGTCTAGGCATAAAACCAACTTCTAATATTTCATATAAAGAGATTATTTTTGTTTATTCTCCTGCTAATTTATATACTGCAACCTTGGCCCATGAAGAATCAGGTTTGTTGGAAGACAACACTGCAATTTATGATGAGACTACCAGTTATGATGATCACGATGAAGAGGTGGAGTTTCTTTTCCAAAATAATCTCAAGCTTAGCCAAATGGAGGAAAAAGCAGTCTTGGATCAAGCTTATTTTCCAAATCTTCACATTCAGGTATTGTTTCAAGATCCCTTTGGTGACTTGTTAGACATTTGAAGAGGGAGTAAAATATGTCAAGAGTAGTTTGATGCAGAATTTCAAGAACATTTTAGGCACTATTGTTTGAACACAAGTGAGGTGGGAGTGGCCTTTTGATTTATTCCGCATACTCAAAGAGATGAACCAAGATCACTCATGGAATCATTTTCTTGATTGGTTATATTGGAAAAGAGAGTTCATCAACTGAATGTATATCATGTATGGGTTAGATTATGATAGATAGGTAGGAAAATAAGCTCAGCACTACGAGCATCTTTCTAGTTTTTAAGCTTAGAATGCTTATCCAAAATGAAAAAAACAAAAAACAGAGGAAGGAAGAAAAATTGGGTGGATTTGAAAAGAGGTATAGCCCCATACCCAAAAAATAGTAATACTGAAAGTGTGCAAGCCTAAACGCCGCTAATTGTTCAAAAAGGAGTCTTATTTAGTCATCTAGCCTAATCATGGCTGAAACATGTTTTTAATTTATTGCTAATAGGTTAGTGAAAGAAAAATTGTCAAAACATCTAAACTTGACTTGTTACTGGGATTAGATTAGGAAGAAAAGACACTGGTTCTCCATGATCAAATTTGAACCAAAGAGAAAGATAGGGATGATTAACAAATGATGAGACATAGCCCTCATACTTTCTAGTTTTGTTTGTAAAAAAATAATGTTTTTGTGCAGCTTGTCCCAATGCCATAGCCCATGGTGAATCAGATTGCTTAATCCTGGTTCAAATCATGTTTTCAATTTCTTGTCAATATCTTAGAGAATGAAGTTTGTCATACAGCTTAATCTTGACAGTCAGTTATTCTAGGTAGAAAATAAAAGAGTTCACTAGCATAATCTGAACTCTTGGAAGTGATAAGAGTAGAAGTAGATTTTTTGTTTTTGTTTTCAAAATAAAATAATGTCAAGGGTTTTCTAGTTTAAGTGCACCAAAGGAAGAAAAAATGCTAGGAAAATTAGGCTAGGTAGGTAGATATTAGGTTGAAGTAATCATGTTTTTCATATCTTTGAAGATCACAACTTCAAAAGAAACATTAGCAAACAAAAGAAGAAAAATCTGCCCAATGGATGAGGCACTAGTCCTCATAAACTCAGAGATTTGATATCTGAAGTTCTGGACACTCATGAAAAGGAGTTTCCCTCCCTAAATGGAGCCACTGACAGTCATCAGTAATTTTCACTATCCGTAGCTGACTAAATATTGGTTCTAGATTTCTAAAAAACAAAATTCCATGAACATTGTGAGTTTTAGAAATCTCACTGCCTTCATTATCCTTAGATAAAAAATTTCACTATCCTACCCTTTTTCCATATCATGATTACCTTGTAACTCCTACAGACTCCAAATGGCTTGTGCCTATAATTTCCATCCTTTTTCCTATGCGTAATCTCATTAATTTGTTTTTCCCTTGCCTATGACTCCATTTCCATCTAGGTTTTTCCTATAAGCCTAACTCATTCCCATGATTCCCCAAAATTCCTCAAGCATTGATGGTCTCAAAACTATATCTGTAGCCTCTTTAGATAAATAAAGTACATTTGATTTTTAATATTCATTACACCACTTGGTCAATGATCTATTTTTCACTTAAATATTCGAAGCCAATTTTCAATCAAAGAGAGGTCAAAGTACCCCCCACTAGGTCAATTAGGGTTTCATGTATGTAATGATCCTTTTTGGGGATTATCAAGATTATATTTTAGAGATTGACTACAGATGAATTTACTGGATATGTCACTGTTCAAAGAAAGGGTGAGATCCAGAGGCTACCTGGACAACTGTAGACTCTGTCTATAGAACTTGGAATAATCCCTTTCAAGAATCTCAACAAGGTCTTTAAGAAAAACGTTGTATAAGGAAATCTGAGCAATTATAATGCAGATCAGGGCTGGGATCCCCTCATTCATGTTGTATGTGACTCATATATTGAATTTAATTAGAAAAAAATAAGTTTAAGCACATTAAACAAATCTCCCACAGTCAAGACTAGCTAGAAATCAGCCAAAGAGAAGGGCTATTGCAACATGAAAACCCCAACAACAAAAATTGCGCAGTTTTGACTCAAACTAAGAGGAGGAAAGCCAAAGATCTGATATTTCATATTTATGACATTAAATCATATTTAAATTTAAGCTTATTTCCTCTACAATAGATTACAAAAGAAACTAGGGAAAAATCCCTTCAGAAATTAGAGCTGCAACTAGAAATAAACTGCAGAAATACATAGACAGCGTTATTTTTCAGATGGTTCAGCTTATATACATTAAATTTCATATTTATGACATATGTATGGATAAAAAATCAGATCTAATACAAATCTGAAAACTATATGACATTAAGAACAAGATCCAATTGGAATTACATCAAAATATTGCATAATAAGATGTAGAT
>JAXQQM020060823.1:0-46840 GCA_034641835.2 Pinus albicaulis | reverse complement strand
TGTGGTGGGACCCACATAGGTGCCACATCACCCTTTACCTCTCCACATAATTCCCATGTCAAAATTTTGACTTATTTTGACTTTGGAAAATTTTCCAAATTTTTCCAATTATGAATTTTTTTCTCATTTTTTCTCATTTTTTCCACTGACATTAGGAAAATCGGCTTTTGAGGGACCATAAGTCGTTTTTTGACCCTCAAAGTGGATCCTAGGATAATGTTGGGTCTCTGAGGATGAATTTCGACTGGTCACACACCCCAGACATTTCCGAAGACCACTTATTTATATCATTACATAGAAAATAATTAAAAAATCCCATTTTGCGGGAAATTTTTAATTATTAAAAAATCCTACTTAGACCTAGTCAAATTCCGTGAAATTTCAGAGATGACCTAGCATGGTAATATACATCGACTCTAGACACTAAGATGCGTTAGGGGCTCAACCTTCAAGCCGTCACCTCGGCTTTGGGGTAATGCAATGAGTGAAAAAACCTAGAAAATTATTCGCCGCTAAAAAGAAGGAATAATTGACCAAGTAAAAAAAACACTCCAAGGTGTACTCGCTTGTTGATCGAGTCCCGACATCCTAGGCCTGTTACAAGGCTTTATTCATCATGCTAGTGACATTTATACAATATCCCCGAAGGGCTGCGGAATCTGAAGACTGAAGAAGAAAATGATGAGAAGAAGAAGTAGAGTTTAAAAACTCTGTTGAACATGATGATATCTGATGATATCTGATGGTACAAATGTCTTCTGGTTCATCCTTGGGCATGGAGTCTTCTCATTGTCATCAAGTGCCACTCCAGTGGTCAACATTTGGCTCCATATGGGGATGCGTGCTAGATATGAAGTGATAGTGTGCAAGAACCTGGAATCTGCATCCACCGACCAAAGATATATATTAGCAGTATCCATTCAAAATAACATCAAATAAAATCAAGTACATAAATGGAAATTTTATTCTAAGAGCATGAAATAACAATTTATTCAAGAAAGAAATCTATTTAAACAAAATTGACAAGGGATAAAGTTAGAAATATGATACAAAAGGATGCCCTATGGCATCAAATGTTTTCTTTGTGGAACATCTTGAGCAGTTGGCCATTCACAGGTAACTCTAGTGATTCTCCGTCCAAGGTGCTCAAATGGTAGGAATTTTGTCCCGCTGCTTCTCTGATGATATATGGTCCAAGCCATAAACTGTCAAACTTACCATGATTACCGGTCTTTTCATTCCTGCGATCCCAAAGTAAAACCATATCACCGTTAGAAAAAACTCTATTCCTAGATGATTTATCAAAATTTTTTTTTACCTTAGATTGATTTTTACAACAATTTTCAAAGGCTCTTCTCCTAGTTTCATCCAATTCTACAATTTGATCAATCCTATGTTGCACAGCATCCTTATCAGATGTAAAACTTTGTAGCAATTGGTAAGCTGGGAGTCTCAAATGCACAGGCAGGGTAACGTCCAAGCCATACACTAGTTCAAAGGGACTCTTTCCAGTAGAATTCTTCTTTGTAATCCTATCAGCCCACAAAGCATATTTAATTTTGCTATCCCATGCTCTCTTATTATCCCCTACTATCTTCTTGATTATGGTTATCAAATTTTTATTGCTAGACTCGGCTAGACCATTACCCTGAGGATAGTAGTTTGATGAATGGGATAAGACAATGCCATATTTAAAGCAGAAAGATGAGAATTCGGCAGAGCTAAAAGCCTTGGCATTATCCGTAGTAATTTTAGCAGGGACACCAAAACGAGTGATAATCCTATCTTCAAGAAAATCCATCACTACTTTGTCGATGGCGTGTCTTGTAGGGATGGCTTCTACCCATTTAGTAAAATAATCAGTGGCAGTTAAAATCCACGAGTAGCCATTACTAGAATTTTCATTAAACTTCCCTATAAAGTCGACCCCCCAATGTTGAAAGGGAGCCTCCACGACCACAGGCTGAAGAGGCAAAGAAGCTAACTTTTGCTTCCCAGTGAAAAGTTGACAAGCTTGGCAACCTTTAACATACTTGTGCACATCGCCAAAAATAGAAGGCCAAAAATAACCAGCTCTCAAGATTTTATGGGTAGTAGTCTTAGCAGCATAATGTCCTCCACAAAATCCTGAATGAAACTCAGATAGAGGCTTTTTGGCCTCAGCTTCATCAACACATCTAAGTATTACCCCCTCCGGATTTCTCCAACCCAGACCATCCTTCATAATGCAATACTTAGTTGCTCTAAGCCTTAACGCTCTTCTTTTATGGCCAACTAAATGGTCAGGACATGACAAATTTTGCAAGTAATAGATAATGTCTTTATACCATTCTAGTTGAGTCAATCTTTGAAGTTCTGATGAAGTTAATTTCAGATCATTTTGACAAATCATTCCTAACGCTTTCTCATTCCCCTCAATCAAGATCTTAGCCAATCCTTGACCTTTTACCAGCTTGGTAGGTCTAATATCTAGATCGTATTCTTGAATTTTGGAGACCCATCTAGCTCGAGTTCCTAAGCAATCAGCTTGAGTTAAGATATCCTTTACTGCGGAGTGAGGGACATACGCGATTATTCTTGAATACCCCACATAAACTCTAAATTGCTTAAGGGACTTGACTAAGGCATAAGCCTGCTTTTCCAAGGTGCTATACTTCAGCTCAGAACCTTGAAGTGATCTACTCATGAAAGCAATAGGTTGTTCATACCCTTCATTGTTCTTTTGCAGCAACACTCTAACAATAGTATCTTCAGATGCGAAAGAGAAAATCAAAAAATCCTTCGAATAATCAGGGCTCACTAGAACAGGTGCCTTACCAATAGAATCCTTAATTTCCTGAAAACCTATTCTACCCTCTTTTCCCCAGACAAACTTAACATCTTTCTTTAAAAGGGTTTGAATGGGTTTAGCAATTTCAGCATAATTTGGAATGAACCGCCGGAGGAAATTGATCTTTCCTAAGAAGGATTGAAGGGTTTTGATATTGTGAGGCAAAGGAATCTTTTGAATTGCCTTAACTCTCTCAGGGTCAATCTTGATTCCATCCTTCGAAATGATGTGACCAAGCAACTTCCCTTCAGTCACTCCAAAAATAGATTTAGTAGGATTTAAAGATATCCCATACTCTCTACACCTGTTAAATATCTGCCTTAAATGGCTAATATGAGAAATTCCATTTTTAGAAAAGACAGTTAAGTCATCTTGATAAATCTCAATGAATTTCCCAATTACACCCTTAAAGGCATAGTCCATAGCCCTTTGAAAAGTTGCTCCAGCATTTGTCAATCCAAAAGGCATCCTTAAATATTCAAAAGTACCCCAGGGTGTGGTGAATGTTGTCTTATGCCTGTCTTCTTTCTTCACCGTGACTTGGTTATATCCTGAAAATCCATCTAACAAAGACATCATTCCAGACCCTGTTACCCTTTGCAGCAATGTTTCCATATTGGGTAAAGGGTAATTATCCTTTTCACAAGCTAAATTAAGATTTCGAAAATCTACACATAGCCTGATTGATCCGTTCTTTTTTCTCACAATAACCAAGTTTGAGCACCATGTGGAATGCCTAGTGTGAGCTATAATTCCAGCTTGAAGCATCTTTTGCAACTCCTTTTGCACCAAGGGGGCTAACTTAGGATTTATTTGCCTAAGTTTTTGCCTGAAGGGTTTGGCATTTTCATCCTTAAGCGGGATTGTATGCTCCATAACATCCTCCCTATAACCTTTTAACTCCTCATATGAAAAGGCCAAAACATCCCTATATTCTTGAGATAAATTTATTAATTTTTTCCTTTCCTCCTCGGTGGTGCCCTTCCCTATTTTGATAATCTTTGGGTCATGAGAGGTACCAATTTTTACTTCAATAAATTCCCCTGGGTCAATTTTCTTATCCTCTTTTCTCTTTACAGCATCATGTCTGTCAAACATTTGTTCCATGGCTATACGATCCCTAGGAGTGGGATTTGACACAACATTACACTCCTCATATTCACAACCCTCTTCCTTGTAGCCAACCTTGAAACCAGAGAATTCTTCCATATTATTTAAAAAACAAATCACTTGGTTTTCTTCATTAAAGATTTGCCAATGCTCAACATTATCAGGGACCGATGGTCTAAAAATAACCTCCATCTTGAACTTATCATCCATCAAGTTCTCTCCAAGTTGTAAGGTAGATGCAGCAACAGCCAACTCATCAGCTTGTTTATTTCCTCCTCTCGGAATCGCTTGAAGATCTAATGCGTCAAAATATTCCATGCTATCCCAGACAACATTTCGATACTTCTTTAATCTATCATTCTTACATGCAAATTTATTCTTTGTTTGAAGAATGACTAGATCAGAATCCCCCTTGATACTAAGCATCTTAATGTTCAAGTCTTTTGCCAACTCTAGACCTAACAACAAAGCTTCATACTCTGCTACATTGTTAGTTGCATCAAATTCCAACCTAAAGGCAAACTTGAATATATGACCAAGGGGGGAAGTAAAGACAATTCCGGCACCCTTACCAAACCTTGAATGGGCACCATCAAAATTCATGTGCCACACCCAATCCTTCTTACTTTCCACCTCCTTCTCCAAAGGAGCAATAGAATTAGCCAAGATAGCATAGTTTCCCAAGTCATCAGATTCATACACAATTTCATTATGAGGCTCCTTGGGATTTTCCACGTGAAACTTTCTCTCCAATTCCCTATCCAACCTAACCATGATGCCCTCACTATTAGGGATGGTAGCATAACTTAAATCCATTTGCAAACTACCCCCTATATCAGCTCCCCACTTTCTAGACAATAACATCCCCCATGCATCAGGTACATCAATTACCACAATATCCATGGTGATCATAATATCAGGATGAACTGCCAAGTGGACTTGAAGATCCTTTATCAAACCACAAACCTCAATAATTTTCGAATCCATAGCACAAATGTTGTGGTAAGGTCTGGAAATCCTCAGGTTTAACTGATTCATGACTTTCTTAGTCATGACACACGATGATGCCCCAGAATCAAACATACAATTGTGCAAAAGCATTCCATTGACCAACATAGTGATGAAAAATGGCTGATGGTCTCTGTTATCTCTACACATATCACTACTTTGCAAAGTGATAGGGGCATCCTCATATCTATCTTTAGAAAAATTTGACATTTCTTTTCCATTAGGGGCATCAATGGCTTTCAACAACTTATATCTTTGGGAGGGAATCTTCATGATTTCAGTCACAAGTACCAAAATCTTTGCATTATTTATCCATCCTCCCAAATCAATATTTAACTTAGATGTAGGTGGAGTGAAAGTTTTATGGGCATTTTGATTTCTTTCCTTGTTTCTTGCCCTTTCTTTATCCTTGGCTATCTCTAAAATCTGATTTGATGAAGGCTTCTCTCCATACAACTCAATGATCCTATCCAACTCTTCAAAATTATTCACACTATAGGAGGATGGGGACTTCTGACTTATCTTTTGACTATTTTCCATAACTCCCATCCAATTATCCAAGGACAAATGATGCTCTTTTCCAACTACATTGATTTGTTCACTTGTTCCAGCCATTTCACCATCTAAGATCCTTTTTGCATAAGGACAAGTGAGTTCATCATGTAGGTCATCACATGGTCTACAATAAGGCATTGAATCATCAACTAAGTTAGTAGACTCAAGCGGATTTGGTGGCCTATGTTCATTAGGGGGACCCCTCTTCTGCCATCTATCATTTCCTCGATTTGGGAATCTCCCCGCCTGATTCCTTTCCATGGCCACCAATCGATTTTGGATAGCATTCATTTGATTCGTGTGATTCGCTTCCATAGTCTTGATGAGATGGGTTAACTCCTTAATAGGATCATGGGTAGGCTCTTCCTTACCTTTGCCTTTGGAATCATTTGGTTTCGATGGCCCTCTAGTGTAACCAGGAATCTCAGATTTCCCTGATTGCTTTCTAGCCCTCTCCATTTTCAAGGCTTCCGTTTGAGCTATACCCAAAGTTGTAGGTTCCTTCCTCCTCAATTCATAAGCGGTATCCACACCAAAAGCATCTAAATATGAGCATAAGAGAAATTCATCCAGAGGTTTAACAGTTGCAGGCATGCTTTTAACCAATTCATTGAATCTCTTGTTAAACTCCTCCATGGTTTCATTCTCATTCTTCTTCATGGTGCTAATGGCACTAATCAAATGACTATTCTCTCTTCTCTCCTCATACTTTCCCATGAAAGCATTAACAATCGCTTGTAAAGAATCATACGAGTTTGCAGGTTGCTCAGTGAACCAATCAAGAGCATCCTCTTCTAAAGAGAGAACAAAAAGCCTCATCTTTACATCCTCATAGTTAGCAACGTTACACCACTTAAAGATGCAAACATTAAAGTTCTTCACATGTGATGCGGCGCTAATGGCATTGTTACCTTGAAAAGAAGGCAACTTTTCAATAGCCTTGTCAGGGATATTGTGAGGATAGCCATTAATGTTATTAAAGTTACAAGGAGCAAAAAGATCATTCATGAAGTTAGGCTCAACTTGTCCTTGAAACAACAAATGAATGTCAGAAATAGCCTCTTGCCCAAGACTAGCAAGAGCTCTACTATGAGAAAGTCTATTTAACCTCTCTCTAAAAACCCTTTCAGGATCAGGAGAGGGGCTAACTAGACCACTTGAATTTCTCCTAGTAGAGACTCTTGCAAAATTAGGATTGAGTGGAGTCGCCACTTGAGCAAGAATCTAAACCTAAAATTCAAATATGCCAAAACTAAAAGTTAGTCGTTTTCCCAGGTACAAGAAGACTTGTCCCCGGCAACGGCGCCAAAAGATGTTATCGCTTGCCGCCTACACCTACCTACAGTTAGTGGGAAAAGCCTTCAACCCCACAGGTGTGGTTGGTGGCAAGGAACTCAGAGAAGGGGCTGTCACCTATTCTCAACTCTCTCTGTTTAAGCTATCTCCTAGGTTAGCTAAGGGGGGTGGTCCCTAAAGGAAAACTAAGTTAAAGATGTGAGATTTCTAGGAGAATTGATTAGAAGGAATTACTTATCAAAGATGACTTGATTTCCAATATATAAACAAGCATATAAGTATATGAGCAATATTCAATGACGTGTTCAAAATATAGACCAGTGCTTTAAAGTAGATAACAAATGCTTGCTCAAAAATAAAAATCAAGATATAATGACAATAATCCCACAAAGGAAGTGTTAGACCAAGATCACAATATGCAGTTAGATTTGCAACACCAAATAAGGGTATTTGCCAATTAAACGAGATATATCAATCATCCATAAGCATAATGACCATTAAAATGACAACATGCAATGAAGTTGTATGTAGCAGCAAATTTCCAAGTACTATAGAATTAAACTTGTTGCAAAATTTAAAGAATTAAAATGCTTGCATCCAAAATGCTTCTTGAGATAATATTTGCACGTGAATTTTTAAACCGTCAAGATAGCAACAGAAAATTGGGAATTTTGCAAGTAAATGTGTTGAGATAGTGCTCTTGGTTTATTTTATTAATTAGTTCTAAAGCAATGTTACAATTGAACTCCTGTCCCCAGACCTCACCCTCGCCCGAAATTCGGATCTCACAATGAGGAGTCCATAGGGGTGGAGGGTCCCTAATGTCTATACAACCAACTTAAGTTGGAGGTTAATTTTTAGAGACGCAAGTCTAGCATGCAAAGTGAAATGCCTAAATGATATGGAAATGAGTTTGCAAGTGCTGTGTAAAAGATGGAGATGATTCAATTAAATATGCTTCATAGTTAGAACAATAACTCAAGTTGCCATAAATTGAAATGCTATGCTTCTTTACTTGTAGTATATTGTGAAACTTATCCAATGAGAAATAGATCACAAAACATAAGTAAGTGATGGCAAATGAGATTGCAAACTAGGAAATTTAGAGGACTATGTGATCTAAACAATTAATGAAATGAAAATATGAGTTACTCACATGCAACTAAATTAGATTAGCAAATGAAATGATGAATGCAAGTGATTTGGTTGAGAAAAAAGAAAAAGAAAAAGAAAGTTAACCACTCAAGAGGATTTACTCCCTCTAAGTGAGTAGGCGAGATACCATGGGAAAAACTTCCCAAGCTCCCTCAAGAAAAGTCCGCTCTTTATTAATGAAAGTGAGGCCCTCTTATAGAAATGAGGGGATTGGGAAGAGCTTACAATATGCGTTTTAAAATTGCTCCTTCCCAAAGTTACAAGTGTAAGATTAAAAAAAATTTACTTGTGAGATGTTTACAAAGTAAAGGCTTAAAGCCTTGAGGTGAATGGCAGTTACAATTCCTCAAAAGAATGAGGCTTTAGAAGTAGAGGTGAAGTGATAAGGCGGAACTTGGATTTGAGGTTCCAAACGAAATAGTGTTCCTTAGCCTATGCTTTAGCTCTCTTTCTTCAAACCTAGATTGCTTCCAAGAACACCTACAGGCAAACAAGCAAAAGAGTTAGCATGCAAAAGAAATATCGCTGAAATGTGTGAGAGGAAATCACATGCATGCGAAGGAAACAGTTAGAAACTCAATGCAAGTATAAAATACACTGTATGTTACAAATTCCCTCACTAAGATCAGCTTGAAAGAGTTGATTTAGTGAGTGAGAATTAGGATTTAAACCCAACAACTTAGCCTCAAATGCTAGATGAAATAGATATGTGCACAGATGAGAGAAGAAATATATGAAATTTTTTTTAGAGATGGAATAGAAGCAAAAGGCTCATGAAACCCCCTTTTAGATAAATCTCTTGATGTCTTATGAGATTGTTGGCTTGAACAACTTGTGAGACCTTTGATATCCTTGGAGATGACTTATTCGAATCGAAGAAGTCTTCACACTCCAATGGATTTGGCAACCTGTCCTTTGAACACACAAATTTCTGCAAACCAATTGTTAGTGCAAAAGAAACTTGGCATATAGAGGCCACGTTGAGCTTGTCATTTCATCAAAAATAACAAGCTACAACAAGAGCACAAAACATACCAAGTCCAAAGGAGATCTGAGATAGCTACAAATCTCCCCTCCCTAGACAATAGTGCCTTCAGGCAAATGCAAAGAAAAACAACTAGATTGCGATAAATAACAATATCAAATGAAACAAGTATACCTCATCAACCAAAGAATGCACCACGAGAGAAGCTAGTAACCCCAAAGACTTTTCTTTATTCAGCTCAATAACAATTTCAGCATAATAACAATAAGCACAAGCTTCAAAAATCCACCCTTACAATGAGAGCCCAAGGCTCATTTAAATAGAATGATGGGAGCAAATCCCAATGAAAAAATCAAATGACAAGTGTAGCAATGGAGATAATCCCAATGTAAAACGAATTTGCACAAGTGGCATAAGAACTGTCCAAGTGGAACCAACTGCTGTAGGTGACTGTTGTGAACTGTTGTAGGTGGCTTCCAAAATGGGCAGCGTACACTTCTAACTGCCTGTGCATATTTATTAACTCACAAAACCTTCCACAAAGCTGATCCTTAACTGCTGCATATTTACTACTAACCACAGCTCCAAACAAATCTGTGTATTAGCTTTTGATTGGCTGCCTCTAATCAACACGTACATGCTGGAGTAGACTGCTGTAGGTGGTCTTCTTCACTGGCAGCGTACACTTCCAACTGTTATGTGCATCTTATTATGTCCAAGTGTGAAATATGTGGCAATAAATGGGAGCAATATCCCACGAAACTAGCCATAATACAATTATCATGTAACCCACGTGTACCAAATCAACGCCAATTAGATCTGTGTTAAGATCAACATATGACCACCTCTAATTGCTGCGTACAAGATGTAGTTAACTGCTGCGTTGATTTTCTGAGTGCCAACATGTGGGGACAAGTGGGAGACAAAGTCTGTCCCATGTGGCAGTCTTGTCCCCCTTTTAATTTGACACCAAAGTGGTAAGCAATACATGCCAAAACTCTGTTGTACGTTGCACTTTTGGATCAAAGAGATATACGTATGACAAAGTGGGGGACAAGGTTTGCCATGTCACCTTTCTTGTCCCCCCTTAAAGTTGAATAAATTATTTAATGTATTCCACCTTAATTCCCTTTTCTAACTTTATGCTTTAATCTCTTCATATTTAAATCAAAGCTGAACCTTTACCATACGTTGCCTTATGAACTCAACGTGGAACTTTGATTTGGCACATTTGGCTTTGACTTGTATCTTATGTGGTGAGCCCCACATTGCTGCTACATCACCCTTGACCTTCACTGAATCTGCCATGTCAAAATTTTGACTTATTTTGACTTTGGAAAATTTTCCAAATTTTTCCAATTATGAATTTTTTTGAATTTTTTCCACTGACATTAGGAAAATCGGCTTTTGAGGGACCATAAGTCGTTTTTTGACCCTCAAAGTGGGTCCTAGGATAATGTTGGGTCTTTGAGGATGAATTTCGACTGGTCACACGCCCCAGACATTTCCTAAGGCCACTTAATTACATCATTACATAGAAATTAATTAAAAAATCCCATTTTGCGGGGAATTTTTAATCATTAAAAATCCTACTTAGACTTAGTCAAATTCCGCGAAATTTCAGAGATGACCTAGCATGGTAATATACATCGACTCTAGACACTAAGATGCATTAGGGGCTCAACCTTCAAGCCGTCACCTCGGCTTTGGGAGAATCTGATGAGTGAAAAAACCTAGAAAGTTATTCGCCGCTAAAAAGAGGAATAATTGACCAAGAAAAAACACTCAAGGTGTACTGAAGCTTGTTTGATCGAGTCAGACATCTAGGCACTGTTACAAGGCTTTATTCATCATGCTAGTGACATTTATACAATATCTCCGAAAGGCTGCGGAATCATACGAAGGCGAAGAAAGAAAATGATGAGAAGAAGAAGTAGAGTTTAAAAACTCTGTTGAACATGATGATATCTGATGATATCTGCTGGCACAAGTGTCTTCTGGTTCATCCTTGGGCATGGAGTCTTCACATTATCATCAGGTGCCACTCCAGTGGTCAACAGGACCTATCATGTTCGAGGCTCGTGTCATCCAGATTTCATCGCCGATCGACAGTTTTTATAATGATGTAAACCCATTCTGCATTTTATGATGTAAATGATCTAAGTAAGACCGTTCATGTATGTAACAACCTAGTTAAGCCTAGCATGTTGTTGATGATCTCTATCCTAGGAGGTTTTTTGTCTCATTGATTCACGAAAGTGATCGGCAGAGTTTTTCCCTCCAGCCTCACCCCAAAGCTAGGGTGGATTTTATCATCAGCATACTAAGTGAGTCTTAGTGTTCTATCGAGTCCTTGTAAAAGTAGTTTGAACTACTTGGTCTACTAGATCATATTTTGAGTCGCAGACTTGGGTATTTATTTGAGGGTCTATACGAATAGGTTTTCCCCCTTTATGTATGTAAATGTATTATCTCATGTAAAAGAGGGTTGGAAAAATAATTATAATCCCCTCTTAGTCAATTAATTAAATTTTCTGGTCAATTAATTAATAAAATCTTAAACCAGAAATTTAATTAATTTAGGGTCCTAAATTAGGATTAAATCTTTAAAGGCAAATTTGTGGGTCCTTGGAAAATGATTTTGAAAGCCCCAAGCCAAGGAAATTTTGAGAATTTTGAGAAATATTGGACCCTTGGGCCTTGGTGGTTGAGTCAAAGTCAAAATTTTGGGGTAATTAACTCAAAAATAGTATTTTTGAGTTAATTAAAATTGAATTAAATGATAAATTCGTTTTCCCCAAAATTTTAATTTCAACGCTCCGGATTAAAAGATAATTAAATCTTTTGGACGGTTGAGATTATTTTGACGAGGATCATCCAAACTAGCCGTTAGAGATCTTGTCCTATAAATTTAGAGGTCTTTCTCATTTTTGAGTCATCCGATCTCAGGATCGTGCACTTGCTCTTAGAAGCTCTTGTAAACTTTTTGAGGAATAAAGCATAAAGGCTTTGGGGTTACAAATCTGGATGTTCCTTCTCAGATCTATGTGGTGAATTGTCTCTAAACTCTGTTACTTTGTTTCTTGTATCTTATGGTTGATGGCCTTCATGGATTAATCTGCATATAGGTATCTTATATAGTTTTCTGGATTTATAAAATAACATTCTGATTTTCCTGCAAAGGTCTCATGTTGTTTTCTTAAATCTCTATCAATCTAAGATTCAAATCTAAGTGTGCAGGGAAATTTTTTTTAAGATTGGGCGTCTGGGGAAGTCTTCGGTTGGACCAGCCAACTCTCAATAAACATAAATCTGATAAGCTCTTTATTTGTTAAATTTCAGGTCTATCTTACAATATTTGTGATTTTGCAGAGTTTCGAAGGCTTGTGCCTCTCACTAAAAACTTTAAATCTCTGAAAATTGTGCTAAAACGGATTTAAATCTGACCATGAGGGTTTTAAATTTGTAAACTAGTTGTAAATTTGTAAATTTTTTTAGGATTGTGAGGGTTTAATCATTTCTTGATTTGTATCTTCAGATCTGACTGATTGTTGCAGGTTCAGGGTTCAAATCGAAATTTTTTAGATCTGAGCCAGATTTAGCCTCCATAGGCCAGATCTGGTCTCAAATTATTACTGTGGACGAATCTGGACATGGTTTAAATTCAAGAGAGCATAAAATTTGATCATAAATTGAAGAAAATTCTGAGTTGCTGGGCGATTTAAATGTACTGGATTTATCCACTACGAAAGACGCTGCCCTCATATCTTCCGATTTCCATTCAATCCCATCGATTTCTATCTGTCATCATTTCCATCGCTCAACCTTTTAAAGCTTCACCCGTGCTATTTCCACATCTCTGCATTAATCCTTGGCTGTCGTCTCTGCAAATTCCTCCATTCCATACCCTGCTGTTGTCTTTCTTTCTCTGCCCTCGTTTTCGATTTCATCAACCCTTGTCTCAGCTTCATCTACGTTCAGATTTCCTCTCTGCCTGTCCCATTTCTTCTCCACGCTGCCATTGACTTTCTTCTTAACGCTATCCGATCTTGCTGCATCCCCTTGCCATCTGCGTCGATCATTTCCCTCCATTCCGTCTAGCATCAAACCTGCAAAACGACAAATGCATACCTTCAAATAGCACATGTGAAATTTAACCCCTTTGTACATGCGTTCAATTTTTTCTAGAATGCCGGTTTATATTTTTTAGGTGGTTGTATATTTTCGAATTATGTTTTAGATTGTAGTTTCAAATTTTTGTGATTCGTTTTCTTAATTAGGTTTTAATTCTTGCTAGGGTTGTTAAATTTTTAGATTTCATTTAGCCTTTGGATTTTAAATAGTCGGTGTTCAATTCAATAGTTTTCATTGTAGTTTTAATTATTAGAGTTTTTTGTTTTTTTAGTTGGTAGATTTTAAGCTTTAAAAAAGAAATCTCTAACGTTAGTTTTAGTTAGTTTTAATTTTTATTTTATTTAGTTTAAATTTGTTTCTAGCTTTGTTTAGATTTTAATTTTGTTAGTTAGATTAGTTTCTTTTAAATTTTAATTTGGTTTCTAGTTTAGCTTAGTTTAAGTTTAGATTTTAGTTATTTTAATTAGATTTTGATTTTTGTTTAGCTTTAGAATTTAGATTTTAACTTTAGCTTTAGTTTAGGATTTTAAATTTTAGATTTTAAATTTTAATTTAAATTTAGTTTTAATTCCAGTTGTGTTTAGATTTAGATGCTAATTTTTAGATTAGAACTTTTTATTTGGATTTAGATTTTTAACTTGTTTTAGATTAAAAAAATAAAATAATAATAAAAAATAAAAAATAAAAAATTCCAAAAACCTTAAAAATTTAGAAAATACAAAAAATATAAAAAAAAAATTCAAATTTTTTTATGGTCAAAGTGAGCTTAATCTTTTTATGTAAAGTTTTGACTATAGAAACATAATCTGGATCGAAATTAATTGAAACATTTTAAATCCGGGCATTTTCATCGTATTGTGTCATGGTTGTAGTGTCTTTCATTGAATATCATTGTGATCAAACATGTTTTAATAAGCAGCAGTTAATCGTCACTTACTTTTTTATAATCGCATAACGGGATTCTGTTTGACTCCATAAGGCACTGGTCTTTAATGTGAAATCTAATTTAGATCTGTGGAATCTCGTTTATTTCTATCAAGTATTTGATGTTTTAATTGTGTCTCCTGGATTTGTCATTCTCACTTATAATAGGGTCTACCTCCCTTAGCTTGCAAGGAGACAGCTTAAATAGAGAGATTGGGGATAAAGGTGACAGCCCCCATTTTGACCCGTTGTCGCGGTGCCTGGACAATCTGTGCGACAACAGGTCCATGACAACACAGTTGAGAGGGGACAACGTGGGCCAAGAGGGGCAACGCAGTTTGGTGGGGCCCGAGTGAGAGCAAGGCTCTCAAAGCATAAAAAGGGGAAGAGGCCCCTCATTCTCACATTCTATTATGCATCTCTGATTTCTGTCTTTTGACATTGAGCACACTTTTGCTGTTGAGCGAAGTCTACAAGTGTTGTTCAGCACACCGGGTGTCTCCGAGCGGAGATCCCAACCTCAACCTTGGGGGACTTCGAGTGCCCGCTCAGATGAGGAGATATATCCATCATTTTGCAGGAGAGAGCGATAGCATCTTTAGCCAGGATCATGCAGTTGCTTGGGAAGTGTAGAAAATTTTGTTTCCCACCCCGGTTTTCAGTTTTCGCCTTATTACTCCAAAATAATTAAATGCCCTTTCCCATATCCATACATTTAATAAACTGGAAAATAAATTTTGCTGAAAACACAAATTCTGGAAATTTTTCAGAATGCTGTAAATGCAGAAATAAAATAACAGCAGTAACAAACAGTCATTTAACACATCATAACTCAGAAATTTTTGGTCAAGGTGACCCTGGAAAAACCCCCTACAACTCTTGGGGAAAACCAGTTCGAAAGCTCCTTCTTATTTCTGGAAAAATGCTTTTTACAGTGATAGAAATATTCAGCAAAATAAATAATCAGCAAACAGACTTTTACAACTTATCTCTTTTCCGTGCTTAACCACCGCCTCGGAAAACGTGCAAACAGCAAAATAGGAACAGCAATAAATGTTGTACAGATTTCTCGATTTTCGTGCCAAATAACAGCCTTAAATGCTGCTGTACGGCTGCCTAGAAAAGCGTGCAAGCTGTCCAAAAATCTGTTGTACTATTTTTGCCTTGAAATGCGTGCCAAAGGTACGGCCACTTGCTGTACGGCCTCCCTCAAATCTGCTCCTCGAAATTTGTGCAAATCTGCAGTGCAAATCTGCTGTACGGCTGCTGTACGACCTGCTGTACGGCCTAGCTGTACGGCCCTTCTTCCTCAAAAATCGTGCCAAAAATCTGCCTTGCTGTGTGCTAAAGCTGCTGAACTGTCTTGCTGAAAATGTCTTGCTGAAATGCTGCCTTGGAATGTGTGCCAAGCTGCTGCCTCCTTCTCCTCACTGCCCAGAAATCTCCCTTGCTCTCTTTCTCTCCTTCTCCCAATCTACTCATGAAAGAATGAATGACCTTTTCCTCCTTTTCCTCCTTTAACCTAACCCTAAGTGACTTTTGGGGAATCCCTAAATCCAATGGCTGAAATAGATTGAGATCTAGGGCTGAGATTAAATGCTCATTAAATCTCACTTTCTATTTTTTAATTCACCCCACTTTAATAAAGACCCACTTAGTCATTTATTTCCAAAGTCACTTTTCCTTTCTAATTTTACATTGACTTTATTAAAGTCACTTTAAAATTAGACTTTAGTAACTTTATCACTTAAAGTCACTTTTAAATTAGATTTGACTTTATAGCTTTATAAAGTCACTTTAGTAACTTTATCACTTAAAGTCACTTTTAAATTAGATTTGACTTTATAACTTTATAAAGTCACTTTAGGAGAAAAATTAAATTCTTTTGGACACTTTTCCCTAGGCCAAGGATCAAAGCCTTAGGGAACCACCTGTCCTCCGGTAACCAAATTTCAACACTCCCTCTTACCGAGGAAGGTGTTCCTCACCACACCCATCTTGTCTCTGAAGTAGACATGCTTGCCCCGTGGTAAGGCTTTGGTAAGAATATCTGCAACCTGCTCATCGGTGGGAATATACTCAAGCTTCACAGCTCCTTTCTGAACATAGTCTCTGATGAAATGATATTTGATCCCGATATGCTTTGACCTGTCATGAAATACTGGATTCTCCGTGAGTTTAATGCAACTCTGATTATCACAGTAAATCACTGAAGGTCTCAACGGCTGACCAAATAAGACAAACAACATCTTGCGAAGCCAGATGGCCTCACAACTAGCTAGACTGGCTGCCATATACTCTGCTTCCGCTGAACTCAATGCTACTGACTGCTGCTTCCGGCTGAACCATGACACAACTGCCGAACCCAACCCAAAACAGCACCCTAAAGTGCTCTTCCTATTAGAAGCACAACCTGCCCAATCAGAATCAGTGTAACCTGCCAATCTCACTCCATCCCCCTGCCTGTAGTCCAGACCATAATCCACTGTCCCCTGCAAGTACCGCAAAATGTGTTTTACAGCCACCCAGTGAACCTTCCTAGGCTCACACATAAACTGACTCATCGTGTTGACTGCAAAACAAATATCTGGTCTAGTGTTGACCAAATACATCAAGGAACCAATCAGCTGTCTGTACAATGTGGGATCCACCAACTCGGAATCCGAAGCATGAAGCTTCTTCCGGTTGGTGATCATCGGTGTCGACATGGGTCTACAATCCTCCATGTGGAATCTGCCAAGGATGTCCACAATATACTTCCCCTGTCCCAGGAAGAAATGCCCCTCCTCCTGCCACACCTCCAAACCCAAAAAGTAGTGCATCAAGCCGATGTCCTTCATCTCAAACTCCGCCGCAAGATCTCTCTTGCAGTGCTCTATGAGTCTCTCTGCACCTGTAATGACTAAGTCATCCACATACAACACCAGAATGAGAGGCTCCTCACCTATCACAATATAGTAAAGGTTAGGATCTGCCTCACTCTTTGTGAAACCCATCTTCTGCAAGTAAGTATCTATCCTGGAGTACCAAGCTCTGGGAGCTTGCTTCAGGCCATAAAGGGCCTTCTTCAGTCTGCACACATGGGACTCCTTCCCATGCACCTCAAAGCCATGTGGTTGCTCAATGTACACCTCCTCCTGTATGAAGCCATTGAGAAATGCGGTCTTCACATCCATCTGGTGGATCTTCCAACCCATCTCTGCTGCTATCGATATAATGGAGCGAATCGAAGTATATCGAGCCACGGGAGCGAAGGTCTCCTCATAATCAACTCCCTCTACTGGGAGAACCCTCTAGCCACAAACCTCGCTTTGAATTTCTCAATGCTGCCATCTGCAGCATGCTTTACCTTGTAAAGCCATCTGGAAGTAACCACGGATTTGCCCTCAGGCCTCGGCACCACCTCCCAAACATCATTCTTCATAATAGAAGAATACTCCTCCTGCATGGCCTCTCTCCAGACCTGCTGGCTAGCTACCTCCTCATAGCTAGAAGGCTCAGAGTCAAGGATGTTGGTAGCCATTGCCATATAGCTACAAAACCTCTCAGGTGGTCTGCTCTCTCTGACCGGCCTCTTAGGCTCAGCAACAGATGTGGCATCTCTCAAGGTGTCCTGAAGCCACTTGGGCTTCCTCTTCCCTGAGTGCACTTCTCCCGCCGGAGAATAAAACTCCTCCTCCTCAACATCGGGAGCCTGAACTCCTGACTGTCTGTCTGCTGTCCTCCTGCCTGCACCTGAACCTGTAGATGCTGAGGTACCGTGTGAACTGTCCATCAGTGGACTCCCCAGTGAACTGCTCTGTGGACTGCTCTGCGTGCTGCCCATAGCTCCACCCCTCCGACTCTGCGAGCCACTCCCCACTGACGGACCTGACATCGTCATAGATGTACCTCCGGATCCTCCTGATCCCTGCCCACTGGATCCCTGCGACTGACTCAACTGCTGCTGAGGGTCTGGCTGATCCGGATACTCTAACTCCCGTGACCTCCTAAAGGCCCTATCCTCCTCGAACTTCACATCCCGCCTGACAACAACTTTCCTCTGTGCAGGAATGTAAATCCGAAAGGCCTTTGAGGTCTCACTGTAGCCCACAAAGATACCCTTCTCTACGGTGGGCTCTAGTTTGGTCCTCTTTTCCTTGGGTATGTAGGAGTATGTAATACACCCAAAGATACGAAGATGACCAATATCAGGCTTCTTCCCAGAAAAAGCCTCCTCCGGAGTCATGTGCCCCAAGGCACGATGCGGACTCCTGTTCTACAAGTAAACAGCTGTGTTGCAGGCCTCTGCCCACAAAAACAATGGCAACCCCTGATCATGTAACATGGCTTTGGCGGCCCCTCCGATGGATCTGTTCTTCCTCTCCGCAACCCCGTTCTGCTGGGGGTTGTAAGGAACAGTGAGCTCCCTCCTAATGCCTGCCTCCGCACAATAGTCAACAAACTCTCCAAGGGTGTACTCTCCCCCATTGTCCGACCTCGGGGACTTGATCTTCCGACCTGTCTGTGTCTCCACAAGAGCTCTGAACTCCTGAAACCGCTTGAAGACCTCACTCTTGGTCTTCAAGAAATAAATCCAGGTCCTCCTGGAGTGATCATCAATGAATAACACATAGTACTCATATCCACTCAAGGAAACATGAGACATCCGGCCGCTCACATCGGAATGAATCAAATCAAGTATCCCAGTCGCTCTGTTGTCACTGCTGGGAAAAGGGGATTTGGCAAACTTGCCCATCGCACATCCTCTGCAAGTATCAAAGTGATCGGTACTGAACTCTGGCACACCTGTAGTGATCTCCCGCAAGGTCCTCAAGGCTCCATGATGCATGTGCCCCATCCTGCGGTGCCAAATCTCACACTGCTCAGAACTGCTAGCTCTGCTGTCGGTACTACTGCTCAATGCCAAAAGGGACTGAAATGCAAACTTGTACACTTTTGCATGGCGTACACCTATCACTCTAGCTGAATCAGCTGGAGTGCCCCTGGGATACATCAATACCTGTCCTCCCCTGAATAGTATCTCATATCCTCTGTCCTCCAAAGCTGAGACGGATATGAGGTTCTTCCTCATCCCTGGCACATAAAGAACATCCGACACCTTCAAGGGAGGTTTGGACTCCCTCTGAAATGTCAATGTTCCCACACCGACTGCTCTAACAACTCTGTCATCACCGAGTACTACCTCTACATCGGTGCCACTCTCTGAAAGCTCTGAGAAGTACTCACGGACTCCTGTCATGTGACGTGAAGCCCCACTGTCCACATACCAGATACCCGAAGATGCTCCACTAATCGAGGGAAATGCATGCTCCCTCTGAACCTCTATGGCAGATAATCCTGCACTAGAAGACTCACACGCAATGAACCCAAACTCCCGGTCAAAGCGATCTGCAAAGTCCTCAACCTCTGCTGAGGCTGCCATGCTCTGGTTCTTCCCCTTCTTCTTCTTCTTCTCCGGACACACAACTGCATAGTGTCCCATCTTCTGACAATTCCAACACTTCACTTTGGAATAGTCTTTCTGTGAGTTATCCTGTTTACCTTTTCCTTTGCCTTTCTTGTCTCCTGCCAACAGTGCTACATCCTCATCCTGCTCAACTGGCTTGGCTGCCCCAAGCTGACCTTTCCTGATCTCTGTCTGAATGCAATCATCCCAAAACCTCTCCCATGTGGGAAGGGTCTCACGTGCACAAACTCCATCGGCAAAGTTCATCCATGAACGGGGGAGGCCATTCACTGCAATCCGCACCAACTCAGTGGGTGGAATGGCCTCTCCAATCGCTGCCAACTCATCTCTCACATTAGTAATCTTTGTGAGATATCCAGCTGCACTATCATTGCCCATCTTAATGGTCTTCATCTTCTCCTTCAGGACCATATTCCGGTTCTCATTGGTACTCTGGTAGAGATTGGACAATGTTGTCCACATCTCATGAACATTTCTCTTTCCTCTCACATGAGGAATGCAATGGTCTTTGATTCCGTCTAGAATCAGCCTCTTACCCTTGTTGTTCTTTTTATTATATGCTGCCAACTGAGTAGCATCAGTAGGCACATTAACAGGCTGCTGTGTGGTATGAACCATGATATCCCAGACTTCCGCCTCCTCAAAGATACTCTGCATTCTCTCCTTCCAAACACTGTAATTTGTATGCCCATCCAGCCTATCCTCCATCCTCAATCCCAAAGACATCCTGCTGTCCTAAAACTGAAAAATAACACTGCTGTAGTAAAGGTAAAAATCTGTTGTTTGTGAAAAATCAGCTTGCTGGAATTTTCTGAGTGAAAAATCAGCAGGCTGTAATTTTCTCCTTGCTGTCCCAAACTGCTCTTTAGCACTCAAGCTCTGATACCATGTAGAAAATTCTGTTTCCCACCCCGGTTTTCAGTTTTCGCCTTATTACTCCAAAATCGTTAAATGCCCTTTCCCATAACCATACATTCAACAACTGGAAAAATAAATTTTGCTGAAAACACAAATTCTGGAAATTTTCAGAATGCTGTAAATGCAGAAATAAAATAACAACAATAACAAACAGTCATTCAACACATCATAACTCAGTATTTTTGGTCAAGGTGACCCTGGAAAAACCCCCTACAACTCTTGGGGAAAACCAGTTCGAAAGCTCCTTCTTATTTCTGGAAAAATGCTTTTTACAGTGATAGAAATATTCAGCAAAATAAATAATCAACAAACAGACTTTTACAACTTATCTCTTTTTCCGTGCTTAACCACCGCCTCGGAAAACGTGCAAACAGCAAAATAGGAACAGCAATAAATGCTGTACAGATTTCTCGATTTTCGTGCCAAATAACAGCCTTAAATGCTGTTGTACGGCTGCCTAGAAGAGCGTGCAAGCTGTCCAAAAATTTGTTGTACGATTTCTGCCTTGAAATGCGTGCCAAAGGTACAGCCACTTGCTGTACGGCCTCCCTCAAATCTGCTCCTCGAAATCTGTGCAAATCTGCAGTGCAAATCTGCTGTACGGCCTGCTGTACGGCCTAGCTGTACGGCCCTTCTTCCTCAAATGTGCAAAATCGCTAGCTGTGCTAAAGGCTATTGTTGTCTTGCTGAAATGCTTGCCTTGGAATGTGTGTAGCGCTGCCTCCCATTCTCCTCAGCGCCCAGGAAATCTCCCTTACTCTCTTTCTCTCCTTCTCCCCAATCATATGAAAAGAATGAATGACCTTTTCCTCCTTTTCTCCTTTAACCTAACCCTAAGTAGCTTTTGAAATCCCTAAAAATCCAATAGGTAAGATAATTGAGATCTGGGAAATTTGAGATTAAATGCTCATTTAAATCTCACTTTTCATTTTTAATTCACCCCCACTTTAATAAAGACCCACTTAGTCTTTTATTTCCAAGTCACTTTTCCTTTCTAATTTTATATTGACTTTATTTAAAGTCACTTTAACTTTAGTAACTTTATCACTTAAAATCACTTTAAAATTAGATTTGACTTTATAACTTTATAAAGTCACTTTAGTAACTTTATCACTTAAGTCACTTTTAAATTAGATTTAACTTTATAAAAATTATAAAGTTACTTTAGGAGAAAAATTAAATTCTTTTGGACACTTTTCCCTAGGCCAAAGATCAAAGCCTTAGGGAACCACCTGTCCTCTGGTACCAAATTTCAACAGGAAGTTCAGTCTCTTGGAGGGATTACACAGTTTGTGGTAGAGGCAGTTCCGGGAGCGAGGAGATATCAGGGATTTCAGCTAGAGGATAGAGTAAAGGAACCAACCCTTCACTAATCATCATTTTGGAGCAGGAGGAGGCCATCATTTGCAGATTTATCATTCAGGACCAGCATACCCATTGGGAGTGCGTTATTTTCCAAGGGAGGTCAAATTCCGGGGTCAACCATTCCAAGATTCCTTCTTGGGTTTTTTCGAGTTATTGGAGGAGAGCTCATTTCCAGAGTTTCACATTTTTTTGAGCAAGGGAACAACCCCAAAGAGTCATTCCATTCCAGCAGTAGCAGTAGTCCGACAGCACCAGCAGCAGCATCTGGAGATTATGCAGTCCATGACAGAGCAACCATTCCTTGAGCATTTCTGAGAGTATTTCCAGCATGTCTTGAGCAAGCCATGGTTCCATCATTCTGATCACCTTTGTTCTCATCGTTATCTTTTAGTTATATAATAAAATGGCTCAGCGTTCCTCCATATTTGCATTATTTGTATGATGTCTCTCTATTTGCCGTAGTTGCTTTGTATTACTGTTTATTTCTATTCGGAATATTACAGTAGTATCAGAGCTCATAGACTTGGCTTAGCCTGTGGAGCAGATTAGTCTATGACACCAACAGGAAAACCATATATCACTTACTAGGGATGGAAGTACAAGGACCAAGAGCGGAGGCTTGAGACCACTTTTGGAGAAGGGGACTGTGTTCCAATAGTGGACACAGAGGAGGAAGGACCAATGGTAGAGGAGAAAGATGAAGTCTGTGCAGGAGCTATCGAGGAGGATCGAAGAGATGGGGCAGAAGTTTATCGCAGACTTGAGACAACGTGAAACCCCAAGGGGTTTTCAAATCAGAGAAGGGTCCGACACTTCCCACCATTTGCAAGAGCAGCTCACAGCACAACAGATTGTGTCACTTACTCCCCCATGTTCCATGATGCCCACATTTCTGACTGTAGGCACCAGGAAGAGAGCATCTCAGGAACCAGAGCCAGTTCATATGGGGGATTATTTTGCAAAGTATCAATCCTATGGGCAAGAGTTTGGTGAAGCTCTCACTTTCCATGATTTTTTTCAGCTCAAGAAGGACAACCGACCCCGTAACTAGAACAGAGGGGGTAGATACACACAGGATGGTGACGTGAAACGCACAGTGGGCAGGTTTTTCTTGCCAACATTTGACATGTCCTTAAAATGTTCGGTGAATGCTTGGGTGGAGAAGCTGGACATTTATTTCCAGCTCAATCAAATGGTAGAAGGAGAGGCCATCAAGGTGGCAGCGCTGCACCTTGAGGGAGAGGCATTGCCAGAACTATGCAGTGTGCTAGATATGTGCCGGCATTGCCAGTGACCATGGAGACGTACACGATTACAGATCATTTCTTTGTGGTGGACATTCCAGACACCAATATGGTGCTGGGAGTGCTGTGGTTGATCACGTTGGGGAAGGTCACCACAGACTGGGATACTCTGGAGATGGAGTGGACAGATAAGAAGAGTAGCAAACATGTGATGATCTGAGGTATGCACACTTATCTTCCGCAGACAGTATCAACACACCGGATGGAGGCAGACTTTCGGAAGGGAGATATAGAGTGGGCAGTGGAGCTGTGTATTTCAGAGGTAGGAGCTACAGGACATTTAGTTCACCCAGATGTGCAGTCGATTTTGGACAGATATGCTACAGTTTTTGGGGATATACCTCTAGGGCAGCCACCGGATCGGGGGTTTGAGCACAGCATTGAGCTTGAGCAGGGCATTCAGGCTGTGATTACTACACCCTATAGGCACCCCAAAGGCTATAGGGATGAGATTGAGAGAACTATTCATGAGCTCTTAGCGTTGGGACACATCCGACCCAGCACTAGCCCATTTGCTTCTTCTGTTGTACAGGTGAAGAGGAAGGATGGCACAATGAGGATGTGCATCGATTATCGAGCTCTCAACAAGAAAACCATGAAGAATTGATACCCCATTTCGCGGATTGATGAGCTAGTGGACGAGCTGAGGAGATCGAAGTTCTTCTTGAAGATTGATCTGAGTTCAGGCTACCATATCTGAGTGAGGGACCAAGATGTCCCCAAGACAGCCTTCAGATGACACTATGGCCATTTTGAGTTTTTGGTGATGCCCTTCGGGCTAACCAATGCACCGGCCACCTTCCAGTCATGTATGAACCACATCTTCCGTGATCAGTTGAGGAAGTTTGTGCTGGTATTCTTCGACGATATCCTGATTTACAGCGAGACATGGGAGGAGCACCTAGAGCACATCGAGGTTGTATTGCGCATTTTGGAGCAACATTTTTATGCTAAGCTCTCCAAATGCGAGTTTGGGCTGACAAAGATGCTCTATTTGGGGCATATCATTGGTGTGGACGAAGTGAGAGTCCATGAGGAGAAGATTCAGGCCATTCGAGATTGGCCGAAACCAAGGAACGTGACCGAGCTCTGGGGGTTTGTAGCAATATGGAAAAAGTCGAAGTCGAGATTAAATCGACAAGGGTCCAAAAGTTGAAATACTCGATAAAGTCGGGAGTTTTTTTAAAAAGTCGGCAAAAAGTCGACAAAACTAAAAAAATACAAAAATATTCATTTTTGGAAAAAATCCTTATTTTTTCAAAAAAAATTAAAAAATTATTAAAGAAACTACCTTACTCAAGATTTTTTCGAAAAAGTCGGGAATTCGAGGATAAAATCGCGACTTTTTCAGGGATGAAAAAGTTGGCAAAAAATCGGCCGATAAAGTTGGCTCCGGGAAAAATTCGAGATTTTTTCAAAAAGTCGAGACTTTTTGCCAACTTTTTCCACACTGGTTTGTAGGCATCTGCACCTACTACTGGAAGTTCGTTAGGGGGTTTTCCCAACTTGTTGCACCCCTCACAGATCTTACCAAAAAGGGGGATTCAGTTGGACAGAGACAACGCAGAGGGCCTTTGACAGGCTCGACGAGGTTCTGAGCAGCTGCCCAGTATTGGTTTTACTAGATTTCACGCAACCTTTTGTTTTAGAGTGTAATGCATCAGGAGAGGGAGTGGGCGCAGTTTTGATGCAGGGAGGCCATCCCATAGCTTTCGAGAGCAGGAAGCTATTGTCGCATGAGAGGTTATATCCCATATATGACAAGGAAATGTTGGCTATCATGCATGCATTGGCCAAGTTCCGGTAGTACTTGGTGGGGCACAGGTTCAAGGTGAGGACTGACCACAACAACCTCCGGTTCTTTCTAGAGCAGAAGCAGTTGCAGGAGAGGCAACAGAAGTGGGTCAACAAGATCCAAGCGTATGACTTTGACATTGAGTATGTCAAAGGGAAGAAAAACGTGGTGGTCGATGCTCTATCCCGCATATCAACAACGTTGTCTCTGATGAGCATAGACATGGATTGGAGGGCTTAGTTTCTAGTGGAGTACTCCAAGGACCGTTTTTCCTATGAGATACTGGATGGTCAGATCACAAATGACAGGTACAGGGTGATGGATGAGGTGATATACTTCAAGGATAAGATCTTCTTGACTGGGAGCTCTCAGCTGAAGGAGAAGATACTGCGTGCCTTCCATGACTCACCATTATCAGGCCACCAGGGGTTCACCAAAACCTACAGGGCCATCAGAGAGAGGTTCTCTTAGAGAGGCCTCAAGAAGGACGTACTTCGGCATGTTAGGGAGTGCGAAGTGTGTCAGCGGAACAAAGGAGAGATGAGTCACCCAATGGGACTACTACAACCACTTCCCATTACGGAGGGGAAATGGGGAAAGCATCTCGATGGAATTCATCACTGGGTTGCCCATGGTACAGGGCAAGGATTGCATATTTGTGGTCGTTGATCGACTGACAAAGTATGCACACTTCTTCGCTATATTAGCACGACACACAACAACATAGGTAGCGGAGTTATTCTTCAGAGATATTTTCAGATTGCATGGTCTTCCGAAGACCATTGTTAGTGACCGGGACAACCATTTCATGGTTGGATTTTAGCAGGAGCTTTTCCATTTGGTGGGTATAGAGTTGACTACGAGCACCAGTTATCACCCTCAGATGGACGGGCAAATAGAGATAGTGAACAAGTGGCTGGAAGGATACTTGCGAAACTATGTCACAGGGCAGCAAAAGACATGGCTTCCCTGGTTGCACTTGGGAGAGTACTGCTACAACACCACTTTTCACATGTCCATAGGTATGTCTTCGTTCTATGATTTGTATGGATACCATGCTTTGACTTTTGCTGACGTGATGTTTGGTGCTAGCAAGGCCCCCTGGGCCAAGGATTGGATCCAAAAGAGTCAAGATATACTCCAGGCTCTCAAGGATAACTTAGCTACATCATAGAACCAACAGAAGTTGTATGCCAATAGGGGAAAGGTAGAGAGGTAGTTTGAGGTAGGAGACTTGGTATACCTATGGCTTTAGCCATACCGACAGTCCATGCTGAAGCATAAGGGGGCTGAGAAGCTCAAGCCCCGCTTCTATGGACCTTACAGGGTGATCCGCAGGATTGGGGAGGTTGCATATGAGTTGGAGCTACCCACAGGTAGTAGCATCCACAACATCTTACACGTATCATGCCTGAAGAAGGCATTGGGGAAGCATGTGACTGCAACATAGGAGCTCTCACCTACGGATGATGAGGGGCACTTGGTGTTGCAGCTAGAAGCTATCATAGACACCAGGGAGAGACAGCTACGGAGCAAGACGGTTAGAGAGTACTTGGTGAGGTGGAGGAACTTGTCGGATGAGGATGCCACTTGGGAGAGTGAGAAAATCTTGCAGCACCCATCCTTGCAGTTGCTTGAGGACAAGCAACGTTTTGGCGGGGAGGACTGTAATATTCCCATTTAGCAACAACTAATTGGTAATATTAATTTTGGCTAGTTTTTCTTTTCTAATATTAAAGTCAGTTAATAAAGTGGGTGATGAGACACATAACCCACACTTAGGAAATAATTATTCCCTAAAGTCACTTGAGCAAATATTACTTGACAGCGTGGGGTCCATGAGGGTGAAGTGGCAGCGTGAGGGAAGAGGCAGCATGGGTGTAATATCCCCAAAGGGAAATAACCAGTAATAAACAGAAAATTGCCAAACAGATATAGAAAATACAATACTGAACCAGATCACTGAATCATAGCACATGGAATACCAGAAACTGAGCCATTTTATTGATCAGAAAATACATAGAGAGGAGTACAATAAATCAGAGTAAGTGCACCTATCCTTGCCCTAGGCAAGTGGAGACCCTCTGAACAGATAATGGCTGCAACAAGGATGTCAGTCATTCTAGTCGCTCCGTGTCGAAGATGAATCGCGCCAGGCTGGGTCAAGATCGCCAACCTCCACAATAGAAAACGCCGTCTCTCGCGAGTGACAAATGCAGAAACCCTCCTGCATACCGATCAGCCACCGAAGGCCAGAAAACGCCGCGAGCCCGCCTCCCAAGTCCGCTCTCGTATCGCCACCCTACCAAGTGGATTCGCCTCTCAACACTCGTAGTCCGATGACCGAAGCCTCCAACCCGTATCCCGCGTTTCTTCTTCTCCCTCGATCTCGCGTCCTCCTCATCGTATCTCCACTAAACCTTTTGTGCATTTTATACCGATCCGACATTATCTTCGTATCTACAAACCCTAGGGCCGTATCTCGATGTTAACCTTCGTTAGGGGATTAGAGACCGTCAATATTTCTTCGATTCCAACTCTGCCGGATCTAGTGCAAAACCCCGGATCTTGAATATACAAGACTAGATTCTGCATATACAAAGACTAGATCTGCAAGATCTATCCTTCCCAAAGCTGGATCTAACAATAAGCCTTCAGATCTGCAACTCTTACCTTCAGAAATGGACAGCGTCCCCACTCTAGGGCTAGACAGCGTCCTTCTGCCTCTCAAAACAACGTTTTCTCTGCCAATCCTGAACTGCGTCCTCCTTGGACAGCGTCCTTCCTCTCCTGCAAGGATCAGCGTCCTCTTTCCAGATGAGACAGCGTCCTTCTCCTTCAAGAATCGTCGTCCTTCCTTCTTCTTCTTGCTCGCTGGCACCACAAGAGGGCTTTCTCTCTCGTATATGTTTGTAAACCGTCGCCGTTTCCGCTGCTGGAACCGAAAGATGGAACTCGAAAATCCTCACCTGAGCGGGCACTCGAAGTCCCCCGAGGCTAAGGGTGAAACCAGAAAAACCTTACCAGGGCAGGCACTCGAAGTCCCCCGAGGCTAAGGGTGAGATCTCCGACCGGAGACACTCGTGCACTAAACAGTGCTGCAGACCGACTAAACAACCGGCGTGCTGAAGCAGACAAAAGTCTAGCTATCAATATCAATATCAAAATATGCATGCTCCAAATGAGGTGAGAACCTCTCCTTTTATAATGCCAAAACTCCCTCCAAAACTTAACTCTCCTTTGACCTGCGCAGTTTACCTTGGGTCAGCGTGAGGCCTCCCCTCATATACGTGTGGACCCCCAAGGCCCCCTCTTTAAGTTATAACGTTAATCAACTAGGAAAACACTTTATTTTATAAAGTGAGGTGACTAAAGTGAGGTGACCTCCCTTATTTCTCACTTTATTTATTATTTCCAACTAAAGCGGCAAAATAAAGCAAAAATGAAATATTCCAATTAGCAAGGCCACCGGGGAATATTGGGCCTCCCCAAGAAACGTTGCTTGTCCTCGCAATCGAAGTGATGGATGCCGTAAAGTCTCGGCCGCCTCCCAAGTGGCATCCTCATCCGACAAAAATTGCTTGTCCTCAAGCAACGCTTGAACAGGCCTCCTCTCTAGTTGATGCTCCCTACCGATACTGCAAAATGTGCCTGGGTCCCACTGAAACCTCTCTGACCTCTGCATCACCCTGATACGAAGGGATATCTCAATGCGAGGATCCCAAAGTGACCTCTCACAGTACCAGCCAACCAATAATCCTCTCGGATCCCATCGCCACCGTGGCCAATAGTCGCACAAGTCCCGTGTGGATCGAATCGCTGTAACGCTTCTCGGCTATGACTAAAGACCATGACTGCTGCTGCTCTGCATCTATGACTGTGTAAGCTGGCCCATCAACTGTGAACCAACTCGTCACCTCTCTCCAATCAAGGCATGAAGTGAGGAACATCTCTCTCAGGTGGATCCTCCATCCCCAAGCAATCATCCAAACCAAATGAGCCACCTCCTGACAAGGCAACTCCTGAAAATCTCCTTCCACCTCAAGCTCTGGTAATGAAGGTGGGCTGAAGGTCTGATCTTGGGCTGCAAAATCATTGCCCTTCAATGGCAAAGTGAAGAACAATCCTCCATAGAAGGTTCCTCCATCAATGAAGAACAAGCTGGCCCAAAACAAACCATAGTGCAGTCTCATCCACTGCAACCTCAGAAAATCACATGGCAAGCAATGTACAAGATCCAACACATCTACTAATGGATAGCAAATGGCTGAATATGATAACAACATAGGTCCAAACACTTGCCCATGGCTGTAAATATCAATCTCATGGCCCACCTCAAAAGAGAACACATATGTAGTAGTGGTGGCCATGCCTCCTCCCATGCTCCTATTAGAACATGTAGTGCAGAAAATACTCAAAGGCACATTCAGCTCATGTGTCTCTTTCATAATCAAGCCTCCCATACAAATCTGACCATATGCTGGGAGTAAGATGGTACATGGATCCATAAATGAGTCCTCCATAGTGTTTTGGCATGCTATGAAGAAGAATGAACCATGTGCTGCAAGAAGATAATCCTCCTCATGCTTGGAAACCCAAATCAAGAAGAATATGCCATAGATGTCTCTATCGTCATTACCTCCTCTTTTTGCAACAAATATGAAGTGATCCTAGGACCTATGGGTTATAGATCCACCATATCTCTGTTGCGCACACTTCATCCATAATGTTCTGCTCCAAGGTGACAACGCTGTGAGCTCATGCAAATAAGCTCCTGTCAATACAAGACTCTGTTCTTTGACATGCTCCTTGTCAAAGACTCCTCTAATAATGCTGCAACAAATATGGAATACTCCCCAAGATGGAAGTGCTTCCCCGTCATCATCAAAGATCAAGGAGATAGTGCCATCCCCTCTTCCTGCAACATCATGCAAAGTGTGAGAGCAAATCTGCCCTTGCTCTCCCAGAAACAAACCAAGCAACCAAACAATTTGCTGCCTCCCCATACTTCCATCATACAACTCATGTGATGAAGACATAATGAGTATCATAGCAACACCATGCATACATACTCCATGTTGCTCAATGATGCACGTATCCAGTCATCTTTCCTCCACCCTCCGACTCTTAGGAAGAGTGTTTGCCAAGAGATGGCCAAACTCTTTCAAGAGTAACCAGCGCAGCCAAGCCTCCTGCTGCCTGGTAGCACAGATCTGCAAGTAGCCTCCTAGCTCCTTGCTCATCATCCCCATCCACTCAATCACTTGTGGATGCCTCCTTCTCCTCATCCCGGTACTCCTCCCATGAGGGCTACCATCCTCCCAAATCAAATTTCTGATTTTGCACTTCATGGGATTTTGAAGTATAAACTTCTCAAGGATCAATGAGACCCTATCAAGAATCAAATAGGTGGTAGGCAAAACCCTCCCATCATGATGTGTATGGCTCAAGGGATGTCCAACACAAGCATGAGAGATGTTATCCATCCGAAGATGTCCCCCATCTTCTATCTGCTCTTGTGAGAAGGGAACCAAATCATTGTGTTCCATAGCCCGCTCCACCGAGTACCAACTCAAAATCTCTCTCCATCCAACCTCAACATATGGATGTTGTACCCTGTGCAACTCTGATCGTCTCCTACCGCTATCCAAGTCAACATATGAGATCTTACTAGGTGGCTCTGCCTCCCTCTCTCCAACGGGAAGAGATGACTCCACAATACTGCTAGTCCCATCCATGCATACCTGAAGGGAAATGATCTGATGCTGCAATGTGCTCTCGGGTTGTACCATCAGGGAATCCAGCTGTTCCCCAATGTGGACCAACTTGGCCGTCGACTTGGCACAAGTCACTCTCATACCCTCCAGCTCTTGGTCCTGCAACATAATGGTCTCCCGTACTGACGCGGCCTTCTCCCTCAAAGCTCGAAGGTCCGTCCGAAGCCGATGATACCGCTGTCTGCGACCATCATCCAATGCCTCTGCGTCTCCTAGTGCCTCATCGATAATAGATATATCTCCTGATACCTCACCCATCTGTCGTGTGCTGCTACCACCCGAAGACTCGGACATGGCTCCAGTCATCACCTCAGTGGATGGCTCTATCGGGGTAGGCTCTACCTCCTCCACTACGATATCAACCTGCACGGTCAAGGTAGTCTCTAATGATGGTGAGTCCTGTGTCTCACTAGGTGTAACCTCAGACTCTCTGCAACCCTGTGTTCCCTCATCCTCTTCTCCACTGCTCTCGGAGAAGACCTCAATGAAGTGTGCCTTCCCTGCCGTACACCTGTGTCCTCGTGCCCATGGCTCCCCGCAAGTGAAGCACACCCGCTTCCTCCTCAGCTCTCTCCTGTCCTCATCATCAAACTGCCCTCGTCCAGGATTCGCCTTGGGAGGCGGAGTTCTCGTGTCCTTACCCTTAGGCTGGAAGGCCTGTCTCTGGGGATAAGGTGTCCGAGTCCTGTGTAAGACATCCTGTAAGTCCCGAGTCCTGCTGATGGCATCCTGAAGGGTAGCCGGTCTGTTCGACAGGACTAGGCTACGAAGTGGCTCTGACAGCCCTTCCACAAACAAGCCAACCATCCGATTTGCAGATAAATCAGGTACCATCATCGAAATCCTCAAGAAGTCTGAAATGTATGTCTCTGCACTCCCAGTCTGTTTGAGCTTGATCAGCTCACCAAAATACTGATCCGGATCCCTCCTGTCAAAGTGCTCTACCACCCTGGACTTTGCCGAACTGTTTGATGAGCCATCAAACCTCGGCAAATGAAATCCACTAGCTGCACGGTGGTCATCACGATGGTATCCGCGCCCCTTGTGCTGGTGCCGCTCAGGGGGTTTGATACCGCATCGAAACTGGAGATAGCTCTCAAAGGGGAGAGCATCCATGAATGCCTGACCTAGGCTCTGCCAATCTGCAAAAACGGCTGCATATCGAGCTGGACTCACATCTCCTGCCATACTGCTGCTTAACTTCGACCTTCGATTTACCCACTGAAAACTATTCAGAAAATCCCAGGAATTTGGGAAAGTGATTCTCGCCCAAAACCCAGAAAAACCCAGAAAACGTTTTTCCTAATTCCAAAATTCAAAATTTGACCTTTTTCATTTTGGCCCCTTTTCCAACTGCGTTTCTGGAATTGCAACTGCTATTGCTCTGTATGATTTCTTTTCTGATGTCATAGACCACAGGCTGAGCCAGAATTATGCTTTGATACCACTGTAATATCCCCAAAGGGAAATAACCAGTAATAAACAGAAATATGCCAAACAGATATAGAAAATATAACGCTGAACCAGATCACTGAATCATGACACATAGAATACCAGAAACTGAGCCATTTTATTAATCAGAAAGTACATAGAGAGGAGTACAAGTAAATCAGAGTAAGAGCACCTATCCTTGCCCTAGGCAAGTGATGACCCTCTCAGACAGAATAATGGCTGCAACAAGGACAAATGGGCCCTAGCCGCTTCCGTGCCGAAGATGAACTCGCGCTGTGTCAGTCAAGACCGCCAACCCTCCATTAATAGAAAATGCCGTTCTGCTAGTGACACAGAAACCCTCCGTACAACTCTTCACCATCGAAGGCTAGGAACTTGCAGGTTGAGCTCCGTTTCTCCAAGTCCGTCTCGTATCGCCGTCTCTACCATGTGGATCCGCCCCCGAACACTCGTATCCGATGACCCGGCCCAAACCAGATCTGCGTCCTTCTCTCCCTGATCTGCGTCCTCCCCTATCAGATCTGCCACCAAACCTTCATATCTATACTGGATCTGACAATATCTCTTCAGATCTACAGCCTCTAGGGCTGGATCTGGTGTTAACCCTTCAGATCTGGACTAGATCTGCCAATATTTCTTCAGATATGCAACTCTCCAAGCTGGATCTAGTGCAAAACCCCCAGATCTGCAACATACAAGACTAGATCTGCCACATACAGGACTAGATCTGCAAGATCTATCCTTCCCAAAGCTAGATCTAACAATAAGCCTTCAGATCTGCAACTCTTACCTTCAGAAATGGACAGCGTCCTCACTCTAGGGCTAGACAGCGTCCTTCTGCCTCCCAAAACAGCGTTTTCTCTGCCAATCCTGAACTGCGTCCTCCTTGGACAGCGTCCTTCCTCTCCTGCAAGGATCAGCGTCCTCTTTCCAGATGAGACAGCGTCCTTCTCCTTCAAGAATCAGCGTCCTTCCTTCTCTTGCTCTGCGCAGCCACAAGAGGGCTTTCTCCCCCTCAGATATGCTTCAGAAACTGCTGCTGCTGCTACTGGAACTGAAAAGTATACTCAGGACAAACCTTACTAGGGCGGGCACTCGAATTCCCCCGAAGCTAAGGGTGAAACCAGAAAAACCTTACCAGGGCAGGCACTCGAAGTCCCCCGAGGCTAAGGGTGAGATCTCCGACCGGAGACACTCGTGCACTAAACAGTGCTGCAGACCGACTAAACAACCGGCGTGCTGAAGCAGACAAAGTCTAGCTATCAAGAAGAATATCAAATCATGGATGCTCCAAATGAGGTGAGAACCTCTCCTTTTATAATGCCAAACTCCCTCCAAAACTTAACTCTCCTTTGACCTGCGCAGTTTACTTTGGGTCAGCCTGATGCCTCCCCCATCATACTCATGTGGACCCCCAAGGCCCCCTCTCTTAGGTTACAACGTCAATCTACTAGGAAAAGAACACTTTATTATAAAGTGAGGTGACTAAAGTGAGGTGACCCCTCTTATTTCTCACTTTATTTATTATGTCTAGCTAAAGCGGCAAAATAAAGCAAAATGAAATATTCCAATTAGCAAGGCTAATTGGGAATATTACAGTCTCCCTCGGCAAAACGTTGCTTGTCCTCAAGCAACTGAAGTGATGGATGCTGTAAAGTCTGCTCGCTCTCCCAAGTGGCATCCTCATCCGGCAAAAATTGCTTGTTCTCAAGCAATGCTGGAACAAGCCTACTCTCTAGCTGATGCTCCTTGCCGATACTGCAAAATGTGCCTGGGTCCCACTGAAACCTCTCTGTCTCCTGCATCACCCTGACATGAAGGGATATCTCAATGCCAGGATCCCAAACTGGCCTCTCATGGTACCAGCCAATCAATAGTCCTCCCGGATCCCATCGCCACTGTGGCCAATAATCGCACAAGTCCCGTGACTCGAACTGCTCACTGCCTCTGGCTATGACTAGAGACCATGACCGCTGCTGCTCTGCATCTATGACTGTGTAAGCTGGCCCATCAACTGTGAACCAACTCGTCACCTCTCTCCAATCAAGGCATGAAGTGAGGAACATCTCTCTCATGTGGATCCTCCATCCCCAAGCAATCATCCAAACCAAATGAGCCACCTCCCGACAAGGCAACTCCTGAAAATCTCCTTCCACCTCAAGCTCCGGTAATGAAGGTGGGCTGAAAGTCTGATCTTGGGCTACAAAATCATTGCCCTCCAATGGCAAAGTGAAAAACAATCCTCCATAGAAGGTTCCTCCATCAATGAAGAACAAGCTGGCCCAAAACAAACCATAGTGCAGTCTCATCCACTGCAACCTCAGAAAATCACATGGCAAGCAATGTACAAGATCCAACACATCTACTAATGGATAGCAAATGGTTGAATATGACAACAACATAGGTCCAAACACTTGCCCATGGCTCAACACATCTACTAATGGATAGCAAATGGCTGAATATGACAACAACATAGGTCCAAACACTTGCCCATGGCTGTAAATATCAATCTCATGGCCCACATCAAAAGAGAACGCATACATAGTAGTGGTGGCCATGCCTCCTCCCCTGCTCCCATTAGAACATGTAGTGCAGAAATTGTGAGAATTTTTCCCACTCACGGATACATCCAGCTCATGTGTCTCCCTCATAATCAAGCCTCCCATACAAATCTGATATATATCAGCAAATGAAGACATGATCAGCAGCAAAATGAAGGGAATGCCGAAGGTCTCATGTGGTGCAAGAAGATAATCCTCCTTATGCTTGGAAACCCAAGTCAAGAAGAATAGGCCATAGATGTCTCTATCATCATTACTTCTTGTAAGTGCAACAAATATGAAGTGATCCTGGGACCTATGGGTTATAGATCCACCATATCTCTGCTGCACATACTTCCTCCATAATGTTCTGCTCCAAGGTGACAACGCTGTGAGCTCATGCAAATGAGTTCCTGTCAGTACAAGACTCTGTTCTTTGACATGCTCCTTGTCAAAGACTCTGCTAATAATGCTGCAATAAATATGGAATACCTCCCAAGGTGGAAATGCTTCCCAATCAAAGACCATGGAGATTGTGCCATCTCCTTCTCCTGCAACATCATACAAAGTGTGAGAGCAAATCTGCCCTTGCTCTCCTAGGAACAACCCAAGCAACAAGACATTGTGTTGCCTCTCCATACCTCCATCAAACAACTCATGTGATGAAGACACAATGAATGATATGAGTAACACATCAACACCATGCATCCATACTCTATGCTGCTCCATGATGCAAGTATCCACCCATCTTTTCCCCATCCTCCTACTCTTAGGAAGAGTGTTTGCCAAGTGATGGCCAAACTCTTTCAAGAGTAACCAGCGCAGCCAAGCCTCCTGCTGCCTGGTGTCATAGATCTGCAAATAGCCTCCTAGCTCCTTGCTCATCAACCACATCCACTCAATATATTGTGGATGCCTCCTTCTCCTCATCCTGGTACTCCCCCCATGAGGGCTACCATCCTCCCAAATCAGATTGCTGATTTTGCAATTCATGGGATTTTGAAATATGAACTCCTCAAGGATCAATGAGACCCTATCAAGAATCAAATAGGTGGTAGGCAAAAACCTTCCATCATGATGTGTATGGCTCAAGGGGTATCCAACACAAACATGAGAGATGTTATCCATCCGAAGATGTCCCCCATCTTCTATCTGCTCTTGTGAGAAGGGAAGAAAACCATTGCACCCCGTGGTGTGTCGAAGTGCATCTCGAGTGAGATCTCTCCTTGAGACCTCCCCTTCATCCATAGTCTGCTCCACCGAGTACCAACTCAAAATCTCTCGCCATCCAATCTCAACAGGTGGCTGCTGTATCCTATGCAACTCTGATCGTCTCATACCACTATCCACGTCAACATATGAGACCTGACTAGGTGGCTCTTCCTCTCTATCTCCAACGGGAAGAGATGATCCAACAATACTGCTAGTCCCATCCATGCATGCCTGAAAGGGAATGATCTGATGCTGCAATGTGCCCTCAGGTTGTACCATCAGGGAATCCAGCTGTTCCCCAATGTGGACCAACTTGGCCGCCGACTTGGCACAAGTCACTCTCATACCCTCCAGCTCTTGGTCCTGCAACATAATGGTCTCCCGTACTGACGCGGCCTTCTCCCTCAAAGCTCGAAGGTCCGTCTGAAGCCGATGATACCGCTGTCTGCGACCATCATCCAATGCCTCTGTGTCTCCTAGTGCCTCATCGATAGTAGATATATCTCCTGATACCTCACCCATCTGTTGTGTGCTGCTACCATCCGAAGACTCGGTCACGGCTCCAGTCATCACCTCACTGGATGGCTCTACCGGGGTAGGCTCTATCTCCTCCACTACGATATCAACCGGCACGGTCAAGGAGGTCTCTAATGATGGTGAGTCCTGTGTCTCACTAGGTGTATCCTCGAACTCCCTGCAATCCTGTGTGTCCTCATCCTCCAAGTGCGAGGTAACCATTTTAATGGTTTTCCTCTCCGATACTCGGTCAAGCTGGAAAGAGGTACCCAACTTGTCCACCCAAGCTCTTCCTGAGCGCCTGGATGACCCGTCAAATGTCGGTAGATGGAATCTGTCCTCTCTGCGCTGTAAGCCCTGATCATGTGAGGGCTTGTTCCCTCTGTGAAAGTCGTGAGGTCTACTATCATGCTGGGGCTGAACATAATCTCTACTAGCTGTGCGGTGGTCATCACGGTAGTATCCGTGCCCTTTGTGCTGGTGTTGCTCAGGGGGTTTAATACCACATCGGAACCGGATATATTGATTAAAAGGGAAAGCATCCATGAATTCCTGTCCCATGCTCCGCCAATCTGCAAATATAGCCGCATGTTGAGCTAGATTATCCCTCTGTGCACCTCTCCGCACTCCTGTCTCTGTGTCCTCGGGTGTGAATGTGGGCATATAGGGTCTCTGCCAATCTGCAAAAACGGCTGCATATCGAGCTGGACTCACATCTCCTGCCATACTGCTGCTTAACTTCGACCTTCGATTTACCCACTGAAAACTACTTGGAAAATTCTAGGAATTTGGGAAAGTGATCCTCGCCCAAAACCCAGAAAAACCCAGAAAACGTTTTTCCTAATTCCCAACTTCGAAATTTGACCCTTGTTATTTTGGCCCTTTTTCCAACTGCGTTTCTGGAATTGCAACAGCTATTGCTCTGTATGATCTCCTTTCTGATGTCATAGACCACAGGCTGAGCCAGAATTATGCTCTGATACCACTGTAATATCCCCAAAGGGGAATAACCAGTAATAAACAGAAATGCACCAATACAAATATAAACTGAACCAGATCACTGAATCATGACACATGTAATACCAAAATCTGAGCCATTTTATTAATCAGAAAGTACATAGAGAGGAGAACAAGAAATCAGAATCAGTGCACCTATCCTTGCCCTAGGCAAGTGATGACCCTCTCAACAAATAAAAATGGTCGCAACAAGACAAATATTCTAGTCGCTCCGTAAGCCGAAGATGTACTGCTACTGCATCAGATCGAATAAATTCTGTCGATCTCCATTCCAACCGCAAACTCCTCCACAATGAAAACGCTCATCGCTAGTGACAAACAAGCAGAAATCGTACAGAGCACCAAATACCAAATCCTCCGTAATAAATAGATCGCCTCCTCGTTGCTAGAAAACGCCGTTGAGCCTCGCTCTCCCAAGTCCGTCTACCGACGGCCCTACCAAGTGGATCCGCTTCCGAATACTCGATCCGATGCATCTCGAAAGCCTCCAAACCGCATCTCAGCCCTTCCTTCCCGATCTCTGCGTCCTCCCCCTAAATGGACCGCCACCAAACCTTCGTATCTATGCTAGATCCGATAATATCTCTTCGTATCGATAAATTTCTCTAGGGCCGGATCTGATGTTAACCCTTCAGATCTGGACTAGATCCGCCAATATTTCCTCAGATCTGCAACTCCCCAAGATGGATCTAGGGCTAAACCTCCAGATCTGCAAGATACAAGACTGGATCTGCAAGTGGCTGCTCAGATCTACCCTTTCCAAGATTGGATCTAACAATAGGCCTTCAGATCTGCAACCCTTCCCTGCAGAAATGGACAGCGTCCTCCCTTCCGCATCTGCTGCCCTCCTCCTCACCGACAGCCGTTCTCCTCGCGTAACCGGATCACAGCCCTTCCTAGGACAAACGTCCTCACCCTCCCAATAAAATCGCGTCCTCTCTCTTCCGGATGAGACAAAGGTCTCTCAATGGAATCGCGGCACCATTAGAGGGCTTGTCCTCCCTCGATTTGCTTCGTGAACCGCCGCTTCCTCGCTTACTGGAACTGAAAAGTATACTCAGGACAAACCTTACTAGGCGGGCACTCGAAGTCCCCCGAAGCTAAGGGTGAAACCAAAAAAACCTTACCAGGGCAGGCACTCGAAGTCCCCCGAGGCTAAGGGTGAGATCTCCGACCGGAGACACTCGTGCACTAAACAGTGCTGCAGACCGACTAAACAACCGGCGTGCTGAAGCAGACAAAGTCTAGCTATCAATAAGAATATCAAATCATGAATGATCCAAATGAGGTGAGAACCTCTCCTTTTATAATGCCAAACTCCCTCCAAAACTTAACTGCGTCCTTACTCTCCTTTGACCTGCGCAGTTTACCTTGGGTCAGCCTGATGCCTCCCCCATCATAATCATGTGGACCCCCCAAGGCCCCCTCTCTAAGTTATAACGTCAATCTACTAGGAAAAGAACACTTTATTTATAAAGTGAGGTGACTAAAGTGAGGTGACCCCTCTTATTTCTCACTTTATTTATTATTTCTAGCTAAAGCGGCAAAATAAAGCAAAAATGAAATATTCCAATTAGCAAAGCTAATTGGGAATATTGCGTAGAGAGAGATCCAAAACTTCGATCTTGTTTCACTTCTTTTCCTTAAACTTCGTCCTTTTTCCTTGTCTTCCAGCTTCTTTCTTGAGTAGATCGAACTACTTTCTTGCTTGAATGAATGTCTTCCAAATGAAGTCGAGGTTCCCTTATATATAGGCTTCTTAGGAGGTCGAATTGCTGCCCATGAGGTCGACTTGATCTTTCTTGTAGGTCGACTTGTTTGACAAGGCCTTGGAGGGTCTTTATGACACTTTTGACTTTACAAAAAAAAATCTTTACAAGATACAACATGCCCAAAGGGGTCTTACGTATATGACAATGACTCTTTTGACTTCATAATTCTATGACAAACTTAGAAGCACTCAATGGGTGCTTGACCTACAAATAAATTTATCTTGAGCATGAAAGCCATGCATCAAGAATGACAATAATAAATTTCTTTTCTCTTTAATATCAAATATATAAAAATTTTAAATCATGATTACAATAAACATTATGAAGATCGAACCTAGTTACACATTTCAACACTTCCTCTTAACTAGGGAGGTATTCATAATCCATACACGGTACTTAGACATTCTCATATAGAAGAATTCTCATAAGAAGAGTCGGATTGGTAAGCCATCTCATAAGCTATCATATCATCTTATATCTGTTGAAAAGTGTAAGTAGGATCGGTCTTCATGTTGACTATGTAACTATGAAAAGTAAAAGACAAAGAAAATCAAATGTATTTTATACTTGCTTCATGGTTTTCATTAGCAAGAGTTTATTATAGGTTAATAGACTTCTTCTTGATGTTTATCTAGGGTTTTGTCTCCTACGGATAAATGTAATTAAGTGTCATATATATATGAAGGATCTAGTCGCATGAAATGCTCCAAGACATTGTCCTAGAAACCGTGGAAGAATGGCTCTATCAGCGCTCACTCAAACGCTGAAAGATAAGATTAAATGATGTATTAGAAGTCGGCCTCATAACAATCATGTCAACTCCCAAATAGTCACACCGGTTCACCAAGTCAGGTCGGCTTATATACAGGGGCAAACAACTATATATACCCCTGTAGCCTTCGCAGAAAACACAAATTTTTTGGTCATCTCTGCAACTAAAGTGGGGCCTACCTCTGAATTTAAGTGCGGATGCATGAAGGGTTTCCGTGCGGATTTTAGTGTGGATGCATAAGGGTTTCAAGACTGATTTAAGTGCAGATGCATGAAGGGTTTCAGTGCGGACTTCAGTACGCATTTTGGACTTCAGTACGCATTTTGAAGAGTTTCAGAACAATTTAATATAGATACACTCTTGTGGTATCTTGGTGCAATAAAGTGTTGCAGTCTTCTAGAACAAAAGTGCAAATTATAGCACAATTTTCAGTGATGTGTTTCAGGTCTGATTGAGATACACTTTGTGGTATCTAAGTATTACATATGTTGCGGTATACTGAAACCAAAAGTGCGGATCATCTACAGCGTGACAAGGAAGTGCAAGAGTAGTGTTAAAGTGTTGATCTGTCCATCAATATTTTGTGTCCTATCCTAAAATTGAAGCTGCTGATAAAGGGTGACAGTGAGACAGTGGTTGGAAAGAGGAAGAAAGAAGGAAAGTAAATCTATGATTTACTTTCCTATCTACAGCTTATATATATCTCATGTAACTGAAAATTCAACTGAAGGTTCAAAGGAAGTGTTGGTGCAGAACAGTGCAACTTGATGAAGAGGAGAAGGATCGACATTGAAGGACATCAAAGAAGAAAAGTCAAGGTCTTGGATGCATATATAGGTCAAGGGTCTGAGTCTTGGTCATGGTACTTGTCATCTGAAAATCTATAAGAAGAATTTCTCATGGGTTTTCCTCTCCAAGAGGGAGAGGTTTTGCCCTGGCTCTAGGAGCCTAATTCTTGTGTCTCGTGTCTTTTGATAATGGACTTGATGAAAGATTTAATAAGCTAACGAAGGAAAGACATAAGTAACTCAAGTAACCTCATAAGTAATTATCAAGACGAGAATTTGTATTAATCACTAGCCCTCCAAATTCTCAACATGGAATCAGACCTAAGGTGTTGAACTCAAGGGCTGCTTGACAAAGAGACACTCCTAGAAGCAAAAGTGAAATTTTGGGTGAAAAGTCAAATCAGTTTGCAAGGAAGACTCTCAAGCTATTTTCGAGAAAGATCTTCATATCATTCAAAAGATCAACTTTTCAAGAAAACAATCTTTGCCATCAAAGATTTTCATTCAAGACATTGATTGAAGAGGACATCATCTTTTGAAGATATCCCTTGCCATCAAATATTCAAGAACACCTAGATTGAAGATTTCTATCTTAGAAGAAGCTCCTAACTCCTTCGTCATCATCAAGGAAGATGTTGAAGGAGAAAGTCACTCAAGTAAGTATCTATGACTTTATCTAAATCTGTCAAAATGACTTATTGTATAGAGAGCAACAAATTTGTTGGGTTATCAAACTTCAATGCATGGAAGAAAAGAAAAGATCTAAAGCTAATTGAAAATGAAGTTATGGGCTTCATAGAAGGATCTACAACTCAACCTCCAAAAGAAGACATTCTAGCATATATCAAATACATGAAGGGAGACATAAGAGCCCGAAGGATTCTTATAGAATACATAAAAGACTCTCTCATTCCCTATGTATCAAAGCTAGAATCCTCAAAAGAAATATATGATAAATTGGTGGAACTATTCTCAAAAGGTTCTACAAAGGAAATAATATCCCTGAGACAAAAACTATACAAATTGAGAATATCGAAGGAAGGAATAATTCCATATCTGATGGAGATTTTTCGCAATACGAGATCAACTACTGAAGTTGGGAGAAGTAATGTCTGATAGAGAAATACTCACTATGGTACAAAATGCTTTACCGAAAGAATGGAGAGGTTCCACTTCCAGCATAGATGGGAAAGAAGAAGCCATGCCATTCCAAAGTCTAGGTAAGATAGAAGAATCAAGATGGAAAGCAGGATCAAGTGTAGGGAATCAAGCCTTTGACACCATGTCCACAAAGAAAGGAAGATTCAGTAAAATTGGTCCTCATAATAAGAAAAGAAATGTGGACAAAGCACAATGCTTTGGATGTAATGAACTTGGGCATTATAGACAAGATTGTCCTAAATTTAGAAAGGACAAGAGGAAAAAGGAAGAAGCCCATATCTCAGATATAAGAGAAGAACTTGATGCAAAGAAATCTAAGAAAGAAGAAACAAGGGATCTCCACTATGATTGAGATCATCTTCTCCTTTAAGTGATTTATGTTGGTTGTAAAATAGTATGATAAGAAGCAATGTATATTATAGCATCATGATTGAAGCATAGCGGAAGCTCTCAATAAAACATGCTCCTAGAAAACCTCACTGATGGAAGGCAGTTATCAAGATCAAGGGTCATCATAAAAACTAGTGCTAATATTTTTCTAATGGAGTTCTCTATGAATTCACTGATTAGAAAGAAAGTAGAATGGTTTCATCAAGAATTCCATGCTACAGAATTCTGGGATGTGATGACATATTGATGGAGCAGGCCAAGGGAATGAAGCTCTTCATTCTAGTAAAACTACTACAGGATGACTTAAATGATAAAGGTATGAGGTATGTATATATTTATATGCTGACACTGGATGTTGTGAAGTCATGTCATATGGTTGCAGGTAATAGACTTCCATATTTAGAAGTATGATCTATGAAGGAGGATCTCTCGGTGCACTGACAGATGAAATCAACATAATATATCCTCATGGAATATGAGGTGGTTGTATATGAACGAGAAACTAGAAAATTTGTAAGTTCCTGGGAATGAAGAATGTGCAGAAAGGAAGAGATCATAAAATGCAACCATGTTAAGAGGCAACTACCATCCGAAAGCCAAGAAGATGTGACTGAGAGATCCCCTGGGAGGATATGTAGACTCTGACAGAAGTCTGGTAAAGTAGAAGACCCTTGACAAAACATATCATTAGGAGATGTGTCAATCTGAATAAAGGATGTCAATGCCTACAAGAAGATGTCATGGTGAAAGATCATCACCGAGGTAACTTTTGTTTTAAAAGTTCATATGTATATGTTTATCTGGATGAATTTGTGCAGGGTTGCTAATCATGAGAAAGGACGTATGATCCTTGGAGATGATTCAAAGGAATGCAGCATGGCATAACGGTGGACCAAATAAGAAAGACTGATGAATCACTTTCTGATAGTGGACATGACTCGTGACTGAAAGTGATGGATGATCTGTGCCCTATGAAGCCAAAAGTTGAAGATTCCTCAATATCGAAATCCATGACATCGAGGGGAGGAATTCTTCATGAGTAGCCAAATTACTGCTGCAGGACCCTGGTTGAGAGGGAGCCTGGTGGTAAGTTTCTTACTTGGAAGAAACTTGAAGCATGTCCTTCCTGAGTTGAGAGGGAGTGACATATGTGATTCTCTAATACATGTGTCATGCACTAGACCAGGACTAACAGCCGTAAGTCTTAGCGAAGGCCATGTGGAGAGAATGGATAAACACATCATTCTAGTCTTCACCTGGAAGACAGAATGGAGGATTGGGTAATCATCTGGCATTCGATACTCCTTGAGAATGAGATAGGGCATTCAAGATAAGAGTAGTCGAGGACCAATATTCTTTCAGGGTTGGCTACCCAATAGAAGAATAGTCCAAGAAGGTCATACTCTGGGAACACCTAGGTGGAGTATGTACCTTGGAGAGACAATGACTATGGTGTCTATAAGTCATGTGTCTCGCCAGCATTGTAGCCCATTGTCTCATTGAGAGGTGGGCTGTTAGTCAAGGCCTTGCACTAAGACAATGCTGGTTGATATGATGCTATACAGATGCGATTACCAATCCGATTCTTCTTATGAGATTATTCAGTTTGAAAGTGACCATGTACCTGTGTGAATACCTCCCTAGTTAAGAGGGAGTGTTGAAAAGTGTAACTAGGATCGGTCTTCATATTGACTATGTAATTATGAAAAGTAGAAGACAAAGATAATAAAATGTATTTTGTACTTGCTTCATGGGTTTCATGAGCAAGAGTTTATTATAGGTTAATAGACTTCTTCTTGATGTCTATCTAGGGTTTTGTCTCCTAGAGATAAATGTAATTAAGTGTCATATATATATGAAGGATCTAGTCTCATGAAATGCTCCAAGACCTTGTCCTAGAAACTGTGGAAGAATGGCTCTATCAGCCCTCACTCAAACGTTGAAAGATAAGATTAAATGATGTATTAGAAGTCGGCCTCATAACAGTCATGTCGGCTCCCAAATTGTCACACCGGTTCACCAAGTAAAGTCGGCTTACATACAAGGGCAAACAACTACATATACCCTTGTAGCCTTCGCAGAAAACATAGATTTTTCGGTCATCTCTGCAACTAAAGTTGGGGCTATCTCTGAAGTTAAGTGCAGGTGCATGAAGGGTTTCACTACGAATGCATGAAGGGTTTCAAGACTGATTTAAGTGCAGATGCATGAAGGGTTTCAGTGCAGACTTCAATACGGATTTTGAAGAGTTTCAGAATAGTTTAATATAGATACACTCTTGTGGTATCTTGGTGCAATAAAGTGTTGCAATTTTCTAGAACAGAAGTGTGGATTATAGTACTGTTTTCAGGGACGTGTTTCAGGTCTGATTAAGATACACTTTGTGGTATCTAATTATTACATATGTTGCGGTATACTGAAACCAGAAGTGCAGATCATCTACAGCATGACAAGGAAGTGCAAGAGCAATGTTAAATTGTTGATATGTCCATAGATATTTTGTGTACTATCCTAAAAGTGAAGCTGTTAATAAAGGGTGACAGTGAGACAGTGGTTGGAAAGAGGAAGAAAGAAGGAAAGTAAATCTATGATTTACTTTCCTATCTACAACTTATATATATATCTCATGTAACTAAAGATTCAACTGAAGGTTCAAAGGAAGTGTTGGTGCAGAACAGTGCAACTTGGTGAAGAGAAGAACGATCAGCATTGAAGGACATCAAAGAAGAAAAGTCAAGGTCTTGGATGCATATATAGGTCAAGGGTCTGAGTCTTGGTCATGGTACTTGTCATCTGAAAATCTATAAGAAGAATTTATCGTGGGTTTTCCTCTCCAAGAGGGAGAGGTTTTGCCCTGGCTCTAGGAGCCTAATTCTTGTGTCTTGTGTCTTTTGATAATTGACTTGATGAAAGATTTAATAAGCTAACGAAGGAAAGACATAAGTATCTCAAGTAACCTCACAAGTAATTATCAAGACGAGAATTTGTATTAATCACTAGCCCTCCAAATTCTCAACAATATCAGTGCATCTGAACATATCAACCAGCAGCAGCAGAATATTTTAGAAAATAACCCTGAAAAATCAAACAAAACAACCACAGAAATTAACCATCCAACTTCTCATCATTTAATTTCTCAGAGAAATTATGGGCTCCCTAACCATGGAAAATGGCCCTCAAATTTTGCAAGGAAATTACAGCAAAACCTAAGATAAATTCTTCCAGCAAAATCAGCAACCCACTCAGCCTCCTTAAGCTCATGTGCATCCACAAAAATAATGTTGGTTGTCTCACTCATGCGGGTCCCTGATAATTTATTCAGCAACAAAAAATTCTCCTAATGTATTTTTCCTTCTTCCTCAACCCCTGTGAATCTCTCACAAAAAATATGCAATATTACTCTTGCAAATTATTCAAATTATCTCTTTATGAATTTCTCTCTCATTTGGGTTGTGTCTTCATCCTTTCCTTTAGGTTGCTTTTATAATTCTTCATAGGCCAAATCCCTAATCTCCAAAGTGATGAGGGATAGGATTAAATCCTAGCTTTCTTTGATCAATGGTGGAGATTAGATCTAAGTCACTTAAATAATTAATTATTTATCGTTAGAAAAACATTAGCCCATAGTGAACATTACTTAGTTTCAATGTAACTTTTTCCTAAGTTAAAACTTAGGAAGGAGGTCATATCTGTTGCTCCAAAGGAACAACCACCTAAAGAGGAATTCAATTCCACATGTTGAGACACCAAGCCTATATGGAAGACCTCCCAATGCCACAAAATTCAACACACCCTCCTAGCAAGGAAGGGATTCTCCACCACCCCAACTTGTCCCTGTAGAACACGAACTTCCCCTTCACTAGGGGCTTGGTGAAAATATCTACTACCTGCTCCCATATGGAAATGTATTGCAATCTCACAACACCTCTCTGGACCCTGTCTTTGATGAAGTGGTATCTAATCTCTATGTGCTTGAGCCTTGGAATCATCATGAAACACTAGATTCTCTTAAAGGTTAATGTAGCTTTGATTATCACAATGAATCATCGTAAGCCCCATCTCAAGACCAAACAACCCTGAGAGCATATTATGAAGCCATATGGCCTCACAACTCGCTAGACTCGCTGCCATTAACCCGGCCTCTACTAAGCTACGTGCCACAAAGTGTAGCTTCCTACTAAACCATGAGATCATAGCTGACCCCAAGCTAAAACAACATCCAAAAGTACTCTTCCTTTCCATTACACTCCTAGCCCAATCTAAATTTGTATAGCCCTGCAGTTACACTCCACCGAGTCTAACATATCTCAGTCCATAGTCCATTGTACCATGGAGATACCTCAACACATGCTTCGCTACCACCGAATGAACGCTCCTCAGCTCCACACCATATACTAGTTGACTGTATTCACTGCAAAGCATATATCTGGTCTAGTATAAACTAGATTCTTCAAGATCTCAACTGCATACTTTGCCTACCCTAGGAAAATTTCTTTTGGTTAATGCCACACCTCTAGTCCCAAAAAGTAGTATATCAATCAAATATCTTTCATCTCAAACTCTGAAGCAAGGTCCTCCTTCCACATTCCTATGA